>VXBI01007467.1:687966-755891 GCA_013397375.1 Toxostoma redivivum
AAGATAAGAGAGAAAAAAAAAAATTTTTTTAAAAAAAAAAAAAAAAAAAAAAAAAAAAAAAAAAGAAAATATAAAACATAGTTTATGCTGAACAGGAGTAGTTTGGCTTTTCTATTGTTTGTTATTGACTGGTTTTTTTGCCCCAAAGAAAGTAAAATTCTATCTGTCTTAACCGAAGGTTATTTCATTACTATAAGACTATTTGTGCCAGAAGCTGCTATAATATGAGGACATTTCCAGAGATCAAAGGAACCTCAGGGAATTCTGGATATGCCAAGGGAAAATTACACTGGACTATGTTGTAAAATAATATTGTTTCTTCCTTGAGGATTTTTCACAACAAATCTAGACTAAAATATTTTTATATTCATTGATTTTCCAAGGAAATGTCTTTATTCAGCTTTAGAGTTTGGGATTTTTTTTAGGTGATTTTTCTCAGATTTTGGTATAACTATTTGTTTCTAATAGTTTTGCATTTTAATTGAACCAGACTTCCAAATTGAACAATACTTTATTTATTGAAAAAAACCAAAAAGACAACCTTAAATACGTAAAGTAATATTTAACTGGAAAATTGTCAGCAAGGAGCCACATTTAAGAGACATGCTTACAGATCATATGGTGAGAATTTTCACAAGCCCAACACCAGACACAATCCCTTACCCAAACAGAGATGAACAGTTACTGATCATTGGGGAAAACCAGGTTTGGATCCCAATCCAGGCTCCCCTGTTCCCACACAGAGTGTCCCCCTCCATGCTGCCCCACCTGCAGTCATGCCAGGTTCCTCTGGGACCTGCTTACCTGTCTGTCCTGCAATCGTAGCAAACAGCCTGTGGGGAATCCTGCATGGGATCTTCAGTCCAGCTCTTATCTGGTAATACCTGGAGAGAAAGGATGAAAAATTACACACTGCTAGAGAAGTGACCTCTTGATCCAACCTGAAATTCTGTGAGAGCACATCCTGGGCATCTGCACTCAAAAGTGCTCAAGAGAACAGCCATGCTCAGGGTCTTTTCTTCTGCTTTTCAGCTTTAATTAAAGTGAGTTTAATCTGGCCCCTTCCATTTTACACCAGGCAGAGTGGACACAATGGCCTGATGTGTGAATAATGAAGAAAGATTGTGAAAAGCACTTGGCCTCCTGTAGGAAAAGGAGACATAAAGAAACATCTATGATAAAAGGCCCTGAGACTGGACAAAGAGTGACAAAAATTTAATATAAAACAACAAAAAAAAACCCCAAAACAACAACAACAACAACAACAAAAACATAACAAAAACAAAACCAAGCAACAAAAAACTTCAGTGGAAAGACAACAAAAGTGTTAATCTTACATCTAGGAACATTCAAATTATGCATCATAGTTATCAGTCTGCTGTTCCATGTTGAGTCCACCTTACCAGGAAAATGTGGGCATTAATCATTTGTCCAGAGAAGGTGGAGTCTCCCTCACTGGAGATATTCCAGAACTGTCTGCACACAATCCCTTGCCATGTGCTCTGGGGTAACCCTGCATGAGCAGGGAGGTTTGGATCAAATGGCCCACTTGGTCCCTGCCATTCTGTGATTCTGTTAATAATATCTAAACCAATTATTCTGGTTGATTTTATCCCATAGAGGATCCCTGTGTTAGCTGAAGGAAGAGAGAAAAAGAAAACATCAGCAATTTCACTGGTTTAAGTCACACAGAATCATAGAATATCCTGAATTGGAAGAGACCCATGAGGATCATCAAGGCCAACTTCTGGCCCTGCACAGGACACCCCAAAAATTCCATGTGTTGAGAAAATTGTCCAAATGCTTCTTGAACTCTGGCAGGTTTGGTGCTGGGACCACTTCCCTGGAGAGCCTGTTCCAGCCCCCAAAACATGAGCTCAGTCTAAACAGAGGGAAAAACTCATCCTAGTCTTCCTTCATCACGATTTCCATGGATGAGGTAGTGTACCCACTCCAGGATATTGTAGCTCAGGATCCTTCCACCTCTTTGCAGACCTCTCAGCTAACCTGCTGTAACACCATTGTGGTGCCAGTCTCCCTCTGTCTGGATTTTCCCTCCTTTGGTCTCTTTTTTTATAAATTCCTTTAACCCACTAGTATTTGCAGAAAGTTTTGTCCTGGTTTCTGTCTCAGGCTCTAAATGCAAAAGTCTTTTCTAGCCTAAACCATTCTGTAACTTTATGAAAACACCAGGTTGTCTTTGACTGTATGAAAAATCTCACACATGCTACGATTACCAATAAAATCTTTGCTAAGTGTGTGTCCTGGGGTGACGTTATGGTGCTTGTATCCCCAGTCGTGTGTTCTGTTCATGCCTGGTATTATGTTCTGTGCTTTCAGGACTGACTCTGAAAGTGAAGGTTTGTTTTGTCTGGTTATCAGCCGGCTCACCTCCCCCATGGTCTGTGTTTAGGAGAGGCTAGGCTCGCTTGCTGCTTGCTTGCTTTCGCTTTGCTCTCACTCCTACTTTTTTGCTTTTGCCCTTGCTTTTGCTTTTGCTTATTAGTTAGTTTAGCTAGGAAGTCCAATTTTTTCCCTGGACTGTTTTTTTTTTCTTTTTTTTCCTTTCCCTGAATACCATCTAAACCTGTTCTGGACAGGGACCTGGGAAACACCAAGAAACACCAGGAGTCTGCATTTTGTGACCTGCAGCAGTCATCCCCAGCGCCGGAGACTGATAACTGGCCGACCACTCGCAGGAGAGACTTTCTGAGTTTGTCATCCTCTCAGAGCGGTGAAAGAGTCTTTATCACCTGGTGTTGTTTTGTTGTTTTGTTTTTTTGTTTTTTTTCTGGGGAGTGTTTTTCTTGTTAAATAAACATGTGTTTTTTTTCACTTCTCTCTGAGGAAATTCTTCCCAAACCCAGTCGTGGAGGTTTGTTTTCTGAGGGCTCCTTCTGGAGGTTTTCCCCTAAATTTGCCCTAAACCAGTGCAGTGTGTAATAGTGAATGAACAAGATCTGTCTTTCTGAGGTTAAAAGCTGAAGAGTTTGATGGGGAGAAAACAAAACAGAACAAAAAAGCACCACTCCAGAGGCAATTGTTCCATGTCCTTCACACCTGAAAAACCATGTTACTCCACCTGCTTCAGCTGGCAGTTCCTTCCCACCTGAGATATAATTCCAGCACAGCTTTAAACATTTCTAGGTATCTATTTCAGTCAAGAGCTTGGGCATGAAAACTCTGTTTATATGTTAGTTTTCAGGAAAGAAATAAAAGCAGCTCATATTCTAAATACACACAGTACCCAGTTAAACATAACAGCAACCAATTCTAAGCTACCTGATTTTTTTCCCTATTATGCTGTTCTTGCACTATGCAGGAGTTTTTAATTGATGGTATTGATCCTGATTTTCTTCTAAAGCAAGCACAAGAATCATGCCTTAAGTCCCTTTGAATTTTCATTATAGTTTTATGCAATACAATTTTTTTACTGACAAAAATAGTCTGTGTGGACTACTCATAAATTCTAATAACTTCCAAATAGCAGTAATAGGGTATCAAGGTGGTATTACACATTAGTGTAACAGGACACTCCTCCATATCCAGATATTTAAGATTTACTATGTGCCCATTCCACTAGATCAGCTCCAAAGAATAATACTCTATAACTGTCTGGCCACTTCTTTTTAGATTTTTACTGCTCAGAATTGTGGTGGGTTATCCTTGGCTAACAGCCAAATTCCCAACCACATGCACTCTCCCTCCCCCTCATCAGCAGAACAGCAGGAGAAAATAGGCTGAAAAATAGGATGAGATAAAGACAGGGAGATCACTTACCAGTTACTGCCACTGGCAAAATTGATTCAACTTTGGGGAAATTAATTTCATTCATTCACAATTTGGTAGTAAGAAACAAACTCAGACATTAAAATAAAACCTTTCTCCAGCCCAGTCCCTTCTTCCAGGCTTGGCTTCAGCCTTTTAAACTCCTCCCAAGCAGCTCAGGGGTTTGGGGATGGGAGTTAGTATCAGTCCATAAAAGCACCTCTCAGCTGCTCCCTCCTCTTCACACATTCCCTGCTCCAGTGCAGATGCTTCCACAGGCTGCAGTTCCTTCAGGGAATATCTGACTGGGTACCTCCTGGGTAATGTCAGCCTTCCCTCATTGTGTGTCTCATGTTCAGAAACATCCCACACAGCCCTAAGTATTTCCAGTAGGAAACTGATTTCCAATTACTTGGCTGGTGCTTCTGATTAAGCCACCTAAAGCTGGGGAGATTATACAAAGGTGCCTAGGGTGACCCTTTCATATAATGGAATCATAGAATCATGGAATGGTTTTGGAAGGGACCTTAAAGCCCATCTCATTCCACCCCCTGACATGGGCAGGGACACCTTCCACTAGACCAGGTTCCTCAGACCTCCATTCAACCTGTCCCTGAACACTTCCAGGGGTGGGGCATCCAAAATCTTTCTGGGCAATGATGGCCATGCAGTCAAAACTCTCAGAGACATTCAGCTCCTGGGGTATGCTGAGGAGACCTTTATTTCCTCATTGCCCAGACAATACTGCCTTGGATATCAGAAGCACATGAAGATACCTCAGTACTGGTGACTTCATAACAAGGTTAGTTCCAACATTCATTATGTCCTTTGCCAAATGGACTAGGTGAAAGGACTTAAAAGAATCAGGTCTTCGTTGTATTTAAACCTTTCATTATTCATCCCCTAAATTTTGATAAATTCATCTGGATGGCAGAGATATTGTAGAGGTCACAAGTAGTTGTCTTCCTGTGTACCCACCAAACTGAACTGGTCAAAGTAAAAAAAGTACATAGCAAAGTCATAGAAATCTAAGGAACTCTCAGACTAAGGTTCAACTGTGAGACTGAAGGTCCAGATATAGAGAATCCAGAGACTAGCACATTCTGCACTATTAAGAATTGCAGCCAAAAATGTAACTCATGTTTTTTGGGTGACCAAGCATGTTTTAGTTCTTAGTAAAAAAGAATGGCAATAAGCAGTTATTAATAAATGATTTATTGCAGATTGTTTGGCACCTAATGCCAAAAAGTCTGATCTTCGTAACACACTGGCATAAAGGAGTTCTGGTATAAATCACCTGGAATTAGATACATTCTTCCTAAAGAAAGACTTTAGAGAATAGTCTACTAGTCAGAAGAGGCCTTTAAATGTCCTGTTGTTGATTCAGTTGTGCATATGAAAGCATTGCAAAGACTTGTACCTCAAGGTGCTCTGTTGGATTAATGGCAGAGGACAGAGATGTAGAGGACCTCAGATCTCCCCAATACCTCAGGGATATTCATGGTAAAGAACACACAGGGCAGTGAAAATGTTACAGGCTCAGACTGGTAGATTGAATTTAAAATTACAGAGAAATACTACTGCTCACAATTTATCAGTTTATTCCTTAAAATTTAATATTTTTCCTGAAAATATTTTCAGTGACAATTTCAGGCAAAAAGTTAATAACAGCTCCAGAGGAGGTAAATAAAGGAGATAAATATCACAAGCAGTATATAAGCAAAGAACAGTTTTACCTTGGATGGTCAGAAAAACCCAAGGACATCCTCATTTAGTTTCACAAGAATGCTTATTGTCCAGTTAAAATGCAACCTCCATAGAGGAAACTGAACAAAACCCATTACCTGTGGTGTGGTTGCTGGTTGTTGGAAATTTTTTTCCTATTTTTAGGCCACATATCAATATTTAAATCATTAGACAGGCAAGCATTATCCATTCCTCCTCAGAGCTTCCTCTAAGCCTTTGTAAGCAGGGAGGAATTGCCAGTGACTTTATAACCAAGCAAAACCAAAAATATGAAGGTTCTTGTTCCCACACTGTAAAGCTGGATGTTACTCATAATAGCTTGTGCATTGTGAGGAGGGGTTTCCTGATCAAAATACAGGAAATCAAATATGTTATAAAATACACTGCAAGATGTAGACTCCCACACAATTTCTTCGGCAGCAACACAGATACATGTCTCCACTTCCCCATCCCACTGTCCCACACTCCTTTGTTGTACCAGTCTGAGGGACACTGAGACCAACATATAAAATGAAGCCATGTTATTTTAAGCATAAATAAAACATTTTTTCAGTGCCTCCACAAAAAACCTACACTGTTGGGTGACTGAACACTGTCCTCAGTCCCTGCTAAGGGGCAGGACAAGGAGGAATGGCTTCAGACTTGAACAGAGTATATTTCAGTCAGATATTAGGAAGAAATTCTTTACTCAGAGGGTGGTGAGGCCCTGCACAGGTTGTCCAGAGAAGCTGTGGGTGCCCAATCCCTTGAAATGTTCAAGGCCAGGTTGGATGTGGCCCTGAGAAACCTGGTCCAGTGGAAGGTGTTTCTGCTCTGGCAAGGGCATGGAACGAGATGAACTTGAAGGTCCCTTCCAACCCAAACCATTCCATGATTCTAACAGGATGGCAGAAGGAAGATGGTTTTTCTTGGGGTGCTAAGACCACTCAACTGTTCCAGTGAGGCACTCTGAGCTATAAATGGCAAAAATCATGCTGAGAAGCAACAGGTACACCTGACCATACAGTGTGCCTGGTTTTCCTCAAAACAAAGCGAACCATCTGCAGTTGGCTGTAAATATTCTCATCAAGGAGTAGCCTCATAGTCTGGTCATCCTCACCAGGCTCTTCCAATCCCCTCAAAATAAAGAGGGATCAGTTTTATCTCCTGAGCTCTCCTAGAGTCTGAATAATCTGTTCTCACCTGAAAGGAACATTTGCTGTGTGGATCCTGCAGCAGCAGAGCCTTGAGGGTGGGATGCTGCCTGGATGGGGGCAATTGCAGGGACATGGCTTCTCCCTTTTTGTGCAAGTAGCTGCCTCTCAATTTCAGGCTTGGGGAGAAATCCTACAGGCAGCTTCATCTCTTCCCAGCTGAGCCTCTCCAAAATTATGTGAAGCGTGAACATAAAAACTATGAAGAACAGAACACGATGTAGAGATCAAAATCTACACTTAAAACTGGAGAATCAGACTGAGGCAGACACTGTAAAGGCCACCAAAATAGTTACAGGAGGTCCCCACCACAAGTGTGTAGGAAAGCACTGCCTGGTAGTGATATGGAGCTGACAGTAATGATAAATGAGATATTGCTTCCAAAAATAACAAGCTATTTTTCTTGGAGAACCTTGGTAGAAGTGGCATGTGAATTGGACACTTGGTAATACAGACTTACAACAAACCCAAGAAATCCTTAAAGCTACAAAAGGGCTGGCAAAGAGCAGAAGCTGAAGTCATTTTGCAAAGGTAGTGGAATGGACATCATTTGGCTCCCTGAGTATGGCCCCAGAAATGCATAAGGCTTTACAGTAAATTTTAAGGAAAAGAATAATTAGGGAATAAATGAGAAACTGCAGTACAATTCCTATTTTACCATAATTAGGCTGAGTCTAGCTCATTGGAGTTAGGCTAGGCAGTACCTCTTTTTGAGTAAACATCTGGTTTGTGGTTGTTTTTTTTAATCCCTTTTTAAATGGAAGAAGAGTGCAGAAAAATCTTTATTTAATAATGTAGGGAGAGCATGGAAAATTGCCAGCTAATGTGGTACAGGCATTGTGAAGGGAAGATGAGGAAACAGCAAGCTGATTTTAAGAACTAAAGGAACTTGGTACACTTAACTCAGCAAAACAGAGCAATCAGACCCCCTCTCTATCTATAAATATATTGGGAGGAAAATAATCAGGAAGAAAGAAGACTGAGGTACAAGAAAGCACAACATTGGCACGAGAACAAACTCATATAAACTGCCTGTGAATAAATGAGTATAGACGTAAAAACTGCAGCTGGCAAAGGAGCAAGACTGTGTAAAAAAGAAAAAAATCAAAAGAGCTCCTACCAGAAGCAGGAATGAAAAAGCCAGTTTGTTTTTAGGGGAAGCTCAGTAAATTTCCAAATTATTTATAAGCCATGGATCCTTTTTATTTGCAGGACAGTGTTATTTATGCAGGCAGTGCATACTACTCCAAGTCCCTTCTCTCTTGCAAGATAAACTACATGGGTCACCCTTGTAGCAATGAATTTGCCATCCCCACCTTCACTGGCTATTTGTGAATTTCTAATCTTTAAAATGGAACAGTTGGAGTGGCTTCTTTGTTTTCCTGTGGCTGACCTGGCTTTGAGCCTCCCCCAGGAGCCTGGCTCCACTGACAGATGTGCTGGGTGACACTCCCTGCCCTTGCCTCTCCCTGCAAGGGGCAGAGCTCCTGCCAGCTCCCAGTCTCTTGACACTGAGGTGCTCAGACCTCCTCTCCTACTGTTAGGATAATAAAATGTTTTTGCTACAGATAACTCATCACGTCATCTCTAGTGATCTAATCATAGCACAGGGCAGTGCCTAATTCCAGAGGATTTACATCAAAACCAACAGAGAGCAGGGTGGTACCAGCCCTGTTATTGATGCTTTGGACGCCATCCTTCCTTTCCTTCCTCCTCTTAGATTAATACCAGAGTATCTCAGCTCTCGTCTAGTGGTACAAGCTGCTGTCTACTTGTCTTCCCCTGCAACTGGCTTGTAATGACACTGTAAAACCTAGGTTAAGAAGAGTTGACTGAGAGAAGCAATTTGTAAGATAATATTGATGCATCATGCCACCAAACCAGGTCACTCCCACCAGCAGCACTGACAGACCAGACTGCTCCTCCCTGATCATTCCTGCAGCATGGAAATCAAAACCTTTGGCTCAGTAACATGTCACAGGAGCCAGACAAGTTCAAATTCCACCTGTTTTGAATTATACCTGAACAGCTCCAAGGCTTAAAATTTCATCCCAGATTAGGCTGCATTTAAATAAACAACCCTTAAGCTAATACATACAGCAAATAAACGAGCTGTGTGCTGAGCCTGATGAGTCAGCCTGGAGTTCCAGCTGCTCCTCAGACCTGGTTGGAGTTGTCCTCCAGGAGCCCCTGGATATCAGCAAATCTTCTCCATTGCATTACTGCTTCCAAGTACTGCAGCACACTCTTTTGGGAGTCAGTGAGAAAAAGCCTTACAGACAAGAAAAAACGATGGATTTCTTCATGAAAACAGCAATAGAGGAGAGCTCAAATCTCATTGCAAGGCTTAATTTCATGGGCTTTGAAGTCAAGGTCTTCAGATGTAAAAACCCTCATTCTCTCTCTAGCAGCATTAAGAGACCTTTCTGTCCTGTGCTGATGATCCCCAGCAGAGGATTGACAAGTGTGTTACTATCTGAGGGCTTCCTGATAGATATTCCAGAAGTTTATGCAGGGCAGAGTAAACATCTGTGGCCATCCAGGCTGATTCTCAGAAAAAAAACGCACTATTATTTTCCATACAAACACTGGGGACCAAAGTTTAAAAATAAAGCATTCTATCTGATTAGCTTCCTGCTGAAAAAGTAAAAACTGAAAAGCAACACCCATTGTGGTGGTATAGGAGAAAACCAGGGCAAAGAAGGCAAGCAGAACGTTGTTTATTTCTCCTTTCCCTTTAGTGAAACAAGTCAGAGGTGTAGCCACAACAATTCTGTAAGTTTTCATAAAACAATGGAGAATTTTCCTTGTTTGTGGTGATAATGCTTTAGGTTACATATCTAACAGTCAATAATTGGTGGATCTCTAAAGTGCATGAGTCACACTTAAGTGTACTGTATAAATCCATCCCTATTTTGTACACATATATTTTGGTGGATTCTTTGGATATTCAAACAGAAGATACTGAGAAAAGGTGATAATTTTACACCTAAGATTGAAAATAGACAGATAAATCAGACTGTGGAGCATATCAGAAAAATTACCAGATTGCTATATAAGCAAGCACAATGTGCAATACCATGTGCATAAGGAAGCCCTACAATATGACCACAAAATATTTTAGACATCTAAAAAATCCAGACATTTCTCAATTAAATATTATTTCAAGAAGCTTTTCTGACCTAGCTCTACCTCAAGCTTCTGGCAGGCTCTATAATAGCCCAGAAAAAAAGGGAGTGAGTGTGGGACACAGGAGCTAGCAGCAGGCAGGAGGTGGCTGTTCACAGAAGTCATCACCACAATTAGCATTTTCTTCTCACCTTTCTGGAAGTAGGAAGAACACCTCAGATAGCCCAGGGAATCTTTCACTCACTTTGGAGACTATTAGAGGTGGGAGAGGAAGGCTTTTCTCAACCCTCGGTTTTGCAGACACAGTGACAGATCTGTCTGGCAACTCCCTCTGTGATGCCCAGAGCTGCTGTGCCAGGGCAGGTCAGTCAAACACAGCTGCAGTGTTTGATCCAGACTCCACAGCCATTTATCACATCAAATTTCTACAATTCTCATCCCAGTTTTATTCTCAGGCTCTTTAACTTTTGATGAGAGTAGGTCTAAAATTAATAGTGAGGAGAGTGAGCCATACCCTCCTTGCAGTGCAGTAAGTAATGAAATGGTGTCCCAAAGACATAGTGGGTCTATGAAAGCAAACTTTTCACCTACCAGGAGTCTGCATCATGCAGATAAGATGAAATTATTCAATTGTAAATGTATGGCAAACTTCTTTTATTTTTTCTTATTTTATTATGATACAAAAAAACCCCAAAAAACAAACAAACAAACAAAAAAAAAACCCAATTTAAAAACCAGACACTGCCCACTTCTGCAGGCCTGAGATGTGCTTGGTGTGATTCCTTCTCATCCAAGCAAACAGTACACATGGGTTCTCAATATCTTTAGAAGGTGCTCAGCATATCCCTGGATATGGATACTTGTGTCCAGAATTTAGGGCTGGAAGTTCTCAAGAACATACTGCTCTGGGCATAATGTGGAAAAAATATACCCAACTTCTGGCAGAAGAGCTCTAGTGTCCACAACAGTATTTCAGTGCATCACTGAAGGAGAGCCTACACTTGGCACTCAATACTTTTCAGGCAAGGATTGTATCTGGATCCAGGTAAGCCAAAACCTTGACCATTTTTATATGCCCAATTTCTTGTAGTTTCATCAGATCATCTCTCCTCTGCAGAAACTTGCATTCCCACAAGCCATAAAATCTCCAGCCTGTGAAACCCTGCAGCTCTCTGACAATTACACCAACCAGCTCTCTCTAGATATCCTTTTATGCTCACCTCAGGGGCTCCTGCCCTTTTATGCTCATCAAGGTAGCAATGCTATCTTTTATTTAGTCCCATATTCATACTTTTAAAGAAATTTGCCCTTTACTTCCCTTTCCTTCATCATAGCAAGGTAGGGGTGAAGAGGAATGGGCAGTAGAATGGTGAACAAAGAATAAAATGATATAAATGTGCTTTATTGTTGGAAAAGAAAAGCAGTGAAAGGGCAGAAAAATTAGGACCCCAATAAGGATATAAGCACTTACATTCTTGTCTCAAAAGCAATAGGAAACCTTGAAAACATAGTTTAATTTAGTCTCACAGTCAAGTAGTAACCTTTTCCAATCTGTTCTTATATGAAGAGCTAAAGATGAGAGATTTTGTGCTTTTCTAACTGAAGCACCTGGAAAAACTTACACTCTGATTATCTGAGAGAGCAAGAGAGAAAATTAACCCTCATCTGTTCTGGATGCAATCAAAAACCTAGAAAAATTATTTAATAGATATAAATTGAGCTGAATATTCCTGGAGATCAATTCAACCTTTATATTACATCCTTTTCTTTTCTTTTTTTTCTTTTTTTTTTTTAGTAGAATAAGGCAAACATCATATCTCATGAGATTCCTAAAGTGCTTCTGTAATGCTTGTAGAGTGAAATGGGTAAATAGGTTTGGAGATATGGTTATTTACACTACATTTTGTTTTGTATCTCGCTCCTGGAAACAGGAGAAAAATGAAAATTATAGGCATGAAATGGCTTCTCAGAAGCTGTTGCTTTAAAAATGGTACCTTTTTTATTTTTTTTCCACATCTCAGAACTTCTCAAAAGGTTAAAAGCCAAAGGGACCTTTAAACAAAGGTGCAAATTACTGGGGACACAATGTTTAATCCAGCAGACCAAGGAGACACTTGCATTTTATTCAGGCCTGTTAATTGTCCAATCCCAAATGAATACAAAAGTTGAGTATCTTCTAGCCATTGGCCCTGAATTAGGTTCCAAAAGAAGGAACTTTAGGGAAATGAGCAAAGGGGAGATGCAGTGTGACCTGACACACAGTGAATCACAATCCCAGGACGAGTCACTTTACTTAGTCCACACAGCAGATCCCTAAATTCTGCTGTCACTGAATTGAATCTCAAATACCAGGAATTCTCATGCAGGCTGAACACTTCTGTGGTAGAACAAAGCCCTGCAGATCACTCAAGCTGTGTGGTCTCAGATCTGTTTTGTCTCATGGCTATGCCTGTACCTCTCACAACTGCAGGATGGTCTCCAGGCCCATGATCCCAGAGCCACTGTTCTGCTCCTGACCTGCCATCAGGACTCAGTTTCAGCCTTCAGAGCAAGAGAGGAGCTGCATCACCTTGCTGCAATTGGAAGGTGCCTCCACTAAGGCTGGAGCCCAAGGGGAATTCACACTCACTGCCACCTCTGTCCCAGAGCAATTTGGGGTTACAGTCCCTCCTTCACAGCACTGACCCAACACCTGGCCTGTGCTCTGCTCAGGTGCATCAGCAAGGTGGGAGCATCTGGCAGCAGCACACAGCACATTCCCTGGGGAATGATGAGCTGCCTGAAATGGAGCCCAGGGGTGGCTGATCAGTACCACAGCAAAGAGAAATTCAAAACTCAGTATTTCTATCTGGGTCCAGCTCAATTCTTAAGGTCAGAAAACAGAAACTCTTTTTCAGAAGTACAAAGACACTGCTTCAGTGGTTTCTGCTGAAGTGCAGCTTTATTTGTTTGGGGTATTTTGAGAGGAGTATGTTTTTTTATTCAACTCACAGATTCATAAAATAGCTCAAGTGGTAAGGGACCCATCACTGGGTCCAAGAAATCATGGAGTCCAAGTCATTCATTGGACTAACTAAAACTAATCCACATGACTGAGACCATCCTCCAGGCATCCCTTGAACACCAACAGCCATTTCCTAAGATGTTTCAGGTGGGTTTCAGAGAGGAGTTTGATCCTGTTCTCTTTTGGAACCTGACTCCTAGAACTCATTGCAACTCAATGTTCTCATGTTAAAGAGAAAGGGATTGCAATGGTCCATTTCTTCTCGAAATGAGGTTCTTAATTCAGACAGACACATTTATTTATGAGGGTAATCCCTGTGAGATGTAAACAGAGATTGATGTGTCTGTGTCATACATGTAGCAAATAAAGAAACTGAAAAACAAACAAACAAACAAACATAATTTCCTATTCTGAAAGGCTAAAGACCGCAGTACAGAATCAGAAAAAAACACTCAAAGAACAGCCAGGAAATGTGAACAGTTTTCAGTGTCAGAATAGAATGAGGAGCAAAAACTGCATGTTTGTACAAAACATCTTTTTTTTTTTTTTTTTTGATGTTTCACACAGCCTGTGCAACTCCATAAGAAAAGAAAGTGATGTGCCACAAAACTGTAACACCTCTGCTTCTGTTATAATTACTTTCTAGGACTGGAAGTAGAATTTTTAGAAAAGGACAAATTAGAATTTCAGTGTCAGGCAGGAAAGGACCATTTGAGCTTGTCCTCTCAAATGATAAAATAGGATGTAGAACATGGAGAACAACTGCATAGAAAGCAGGATTTAAGTAAGCAATTATTGGAGCCTGTATATCTAAGAAATCAAATTCTTGTCCTTGAAGAATAGCTTGAAAAACAGTGTCAATTGATGGACAAACCAGCTGTTAAAAGGAAAATTTAATGGGGTGCAAGAAATTAGGGAACTGGAAGAACAGTTTAAGCTTAGGAGTAACATCAAAGACTTCTGGAATGCTTACAGAATACAAGGTGGAATTTTTGCAAGCAGAAATAAAATAGAGGATTGATAAATACAGTATTTTTTTTAGGAAAGGAACAAAACCATCAAGAATTTACAGCCTGACAAAGAAACAGAAAAACTGGTAGTACAGATGCAAGAACTGGAGAATAGAAGTTATGAGGTCTTAGAGACTGTAAGCTGGTTGGAACAACAACTACAAAGAATTAAGAAAGTGGTAAGAGAATTAAAAGAGAATGAAGAAAGATTACAACAGCAGCAGTACAATAACCAGATTCAGATGTCTGCTTTACAGTTTAAATTGGATGATACAAGACATGGTTACCTACAGAAGGCATCTCTGATCAAGTGCTAAAGGAGGCAGAACAGGAAGCACTAGTGACAAAAGAGAGATTGCAGCCTTTATTAGGACAAATAGAACAATATAGGGATAATTTGATCAGTAAAAATCAGGAGATATTACAGATGAAGTGACAGAGATGCAGGGGAAGCACAGGACTTCCACCATCACTCAGCTTTGGTCAGAGAATGCACACCTGGAGAGGGACCTGAGTGCTGTGGGTTAACCTTGGTCAGCTGCCAGCTCCCTCACTCCCCTGCCTCAAAAAAACAGTGGGAGAAAGGAAAACAAAAAATATTCTTGGCTCAAGATAAAGATAGAGAGAGCAAGTACCACTGACCATCACAGGGAAAACAGACATGGTTTGGGGAAAATTATTTATTTCTATTTAAAAGCAGAGTAGTCTGATGATAAACAAAAATAAACCCTTTTCCTGCATCAACTCCTTTTCTTTGTGAGGCTGAGCCAGCCACATTCTTTGATTCCTGACTCCTCTCCCTTCCTTTTTCCCAATCTCAACCTTACTCCTTCATTCCCAGCTCCTCCAGCTCCTTGCCCCAGGGACAGTCTGTGTGTCCATCCTGGTGCAGCTCTGGGCTCTCCACACAGAGCTCCTCCCTGCTGTGCCCAGAACCTGCACAGTGACCCTTCAGCTTTCCTTTTCCAACAGTTTCAAGAGACAGATTCATGATTTATCAGATTCATGATAATGCCTGCATTATATTTTCTTTCCTAACCTTTCCCAGGAAATGGATCATCTCTATGTCTACCCACTCATTCCACAGAAACAAAACTCATTGCTAAATGTGGGATCTTACCAAAATTCACCTATGTTTCTCATTGAAGGGCTGGCAGCATTGAAGGGACACTTCCCCCTCTACCAAGAAGGATGAATACTCTCTTCTGAAAGCACACTCAGTGCTGGCACAAGCCTGACAGCTCTAGAGATGAAAATCCCATTTTCTGATGAATAGATTCAGCACTAACAACTACACTGAAACCTCTTCACAATGTTTTTTGTCAATATGAGTCCTCAGTCTTTTACAGAAAATCTATATAGAAAGGTGAAAAGAGTTTTCATTCCCAATTGTATCAAGAATCTGTCCCCTCTGCTCAAGCTCTGATTTCATCTTTGAGCTAATCCTAAAAAGTATTAATAATGTAAGAATTCACAAAACCTTGTGTTTAAGGAATTTTGTCCCAGAAGAAATTATTCACAGATGAAAAAAATAGAATCAGAGCAATACTGAGCAACACAGCAGTAGAGACAAATGATGTGTCCACCTGAGCTGCCACTGAATTCTGGAAACACCAGGAGTTTGCAGCCACTTATCTTTGCAGCAGTAAAGCCTCCAAGCTGTTCGCAAATCTGCTCTTGGTATGAGGAGGGCTTATTTCCAAAACAGCTAGATATGAAACCCACACTCATCTTCCATCAGGATCCACACAAATATACTCTTGATAGAGTCACAGAATCATAGAATGGCCTAGAATGGCAATGACCTCAAAAGATAATCCAATTCAGCCTTTCATGGGAATGGAAGCCAGGAGGAGATCATCCAGCAGCCTTGTCTAGACCAGTCACATCTGGAAAACCTCCAGAGACGGGAACTCTGCAATGACCCAACCCCTGAGGTTGTGCCAGTGAATGATTATTCTCACTGTATAAACTTTATTTCTTACAAGGGATGAAACCCTTTTACAAAGGGTGTAAATTGCCCTTCGTCTTTTCCATGTGGCTCCTCATGAAGAGACAGTGTGTCCTCTTTGCAGTTACCCTGAAATACTTTCTGGAATACTGTGATGAGACTCCCCCTGAGCCTTCCTCTCTCCAGGGAGATGAAGCCTTCAGTCAGGAGACAACTCCTTCTGTCATTCCTCTGAGCTCAGGTCTTTGGTTGTGTCATCCCAGGGCTAGGACCCTGCACTTGTGTTTGTCAAACTTCCCACGTTGCTGTTGCCTGCTGTTCCAGCCTGTCCAGGTCCCTCCTGATGTGTCCACCTCACCACCAGCTTGGACTCAAGTGTTCAGTCAATCTGGCCATCCAGGTCATTCATGGATTTGCCATCTACCTTAGGGAATGAAAGTCACACTGACTCCCTTTAAGAGTTTCTCTACTATCCTTAATTTTTGCAGGACTTTCAGTGCCTGAGCTCGGTGGATTTTGTACCTTGCTAATTTGGCTAGCAGAGAATCTTGAAAAATAAAGGATATTATCTGACAGGAGGCTGTCTTGGGATTGGACCATCCTAACAAGCTTGACCATCAATTAAGTTCGGCAGAGTCCTGAAGTAGAGCAGCAGGTCAAGAATAATCCAGTTTTGCTTCCAAGGAGGGAAGCATTAGGACCTGAGAACAGGGGGGAAATTTAATGTCTTTTTACTGGCAAGATGATCGGAAAGAAATTGTTCAGCCCTGAGAAGATAAAGCACCAGGAGACCCCACTGAAGCCTTCCAGTACCTAAAAAGGGCTATCAGCAGATAGTGACAGGATATGGGATTTTAAACTAAAGAGGAGAGGTTTAGATTAGGTATTAAGAAGAAATTCTTAATTCAGATGGTGGTGAGGCCCTGGCACAGGGTGCCCGGAGAAGCTGTGGATGCCCCATCCCTGGAAGTGTCCAAGGCCAGGCTGGATGGGGCTTGGTGCGACCTGGGATAGTGGAAGGTGTCCTTGCCCATGGCAGGGAAGTTGAAATGAGATGAGCTTGAAGGTCCCAAACCCAAATTATTCTATGATTTAACGTTCTTTATAAAGTTTTAGTGATTGAACTACCCGGGGCTGCTCCTCTCTGAGAACCTTCACACCCAGCCTTTCTTCAAGCTCTAGTGTGTCTATTGCATCAACTTAAGTCTTTCCACTGCTTCACAGAGTTTATCTTGTGAAGAGGACATGTGAGTCCTGGAAATATCTAAACCAAAGAGATTTAACGGGTCAACAAAAAATTACAAAATAAATTAAAAATCCACATCTTTATCAGTATTTGTGGTGAGTTTTGGTTGCAGACACCACTCCAAAAAAATCACATCATAAACTGACTTCTCATTTGTTGCAATACATCCTTATAAAGATTTATCATGCACAGCCAAACAGGAACAAGAGATTACTGAACAACAGTTCATTTTTCAGCTGCATTTTATTTGTAATACCTTTTATTGGCAGATGTTATCCCCACAAATGAATTAATGTTCCACTGTAACAAAGTGGACGTGGATTGATGGGAGAAATTGATTTGTGTTTGTTAATGTACTTTTGCTGCAGCAAGCACATTAAGTAATTAAAGTGCTAAAAGAGATCTTCCCATCCAGACACACAATATACTGAACTCCATTAATCCAAGGACAAAAGACAACTGTTTTTTTCATTGCACCTTGAGTGCACCCTGTCTGCAGCATATACACCATATAGCTTAATTGCATCCATAGAATTAAACAGTTCCAAAACCAGTTAATATAGCAAGGAAACTCTAAAGGATTACATGTCCAAAAAAAAAGAGTATTTATTTTGAGTTGACAGCACAAACCATCTTAAAAGGATCTGATCAAGAGAGTGTGAGCAGTTTTCCATTCTGAAAATTAGACTTTGGGATATTTTAAGCTGAATAAAAAGATATCTGATAAATGAAAGTCAGAACAAACCTTTCCCATACACAGTTCTATTTTCTACTATCACAGCATCTGAGCATTTGTAATTGTATCCCAAAAGAACAATCTTCTGAGATATTATTACTACTCTCATGTTTATAGATAATAGTTGATGAGCTAAGAGGTCCTTCAAGCCCACCTCAAGTAATTTCCCAAACTCACTACTCATTCCAACAAATAGCAATACTCAGAATCTGTATTTCAGCTTGGAACATTGCATTCAAATGCACCTTGCAAAAGGGCAATGAAGTGCATGAACAGTATTGCCAAGGGACAGGATTGCTTCAAATCTGGGACAGGGAAATAGAGCTAAACCACATCTGCTGGACATCAGGCAGTGCCTCCTCTCTGAAAATAATGTGCATCGAGGACATAACAGTGAGAGAAAATACTAGTGTGGGTTTTTTCTTCATCTAATACCACTGAGAGCTACTCAGATGTTAGTGATGAGTATCATATAAAAATCTCACACAGGATGGGATTTAAAAAAAAAAAAAAAAGACAAAAGATTGTCACCTGGTGTGTTTGTGTGCATGCTTGCAACTAAAGTTTGTAGTTGAGTCTTTGGTAATGTCTGTGTTTTTTTTTCCTCTTCTTCCCCTTTCTCTTAAGAACATATTTCCTGAAACGAGGCAATTTGACAAGGAAGTCTTGTACTATTTACAATTAATCTTTGAATGCTCACAGATGCTATGAAAACTATGGCAGGTTATACCCCAAAACAATTAAATATGTAAGAGTTTAAAAAAATATATTTTAAGAATACTAAATCCGGTTACATTCATTTATTAACCAATTCATTGTTGTTAATCAGTGATAGAGGAGTGGAAAGGAAGGAAGTGAGTTCTTTGCAAGCCCTTAGGTAGCACAAAAACAAACAAACAAAAAAAAACAACAAACAAACAAAAAAATCAAAGCGTCCCAAACTAGGCTGAATGTTGCATTTGGCTGACCAAAAATTAAACCTTTGCCCCTTTGCCTGTCTCCTCTGAGAAAAGCAAATATCATCCCAGTTCAAGTGACATTTGCACTGTTGCTTTGGTAACTTTCTGAGTGAATTATGCCAGCCAGTAGCTTTGATCTCACCTCACATGATTCATATTTATACACAGCTATACCTGAGATGTTGACTAGAGATCCTAGCTCAGAGTTACAGATGGACCCATGTCTGCTGCTGGGAATCTCTCAGCTGTCTGTATGTGTAAGTCGTGGGAGGAAACCTAAGCCCTCAGGCTTGTGAAAGGATTTATGTGTATGTGCTGCAACATTTTATTACTTAAGAACAAGTGAAGTGACACAGTTTTAAAGCACTGATCTTAACTAGAACAAGCCAGAAACATGGCATTGGCATAGACTACGTCAGGGCAATTATTCTAAACAAGAGAGAGTGCCAGACATTAGTGAATGAGAAGGTCTGGTAATAAAATAATTATGAAATGCTTAAAAAACCCCACTGTGCTCCTTGCATGCAACTTTATAGGGAATGAGAATTTATTCTCCAAGTTTTCATGTGAGGGTGATTGTGGTGGTTTTAGCTCTTCTGGCACTTTTCCTCTCCAAAGCACTCTGCAAACAACTAGTAGAGGCAGCTGAAGTTACCTGCATTTGGAATTTGTTATCACATTGTTACATAGCTGGGTTGGAACTAGGTGGTCTTTTAGGTCCTTTCCAACCCAAACCATTGCATGGCTCTGTGGCACACACTGTATATCCCTAGGGAAAGCATGGAGCAACCACCAACAGCAAATCTTCTCTTCAAATACAGGACAAGCTCTTGGGAGAGCAGCTAGGGAAAAGGTAAAATCCTCTGATTATACCCAAGCTGTGAAATTTGTTGTCCAGAGTCTGGGGAATCTCTATCCTTGGAAATTTCAAGATGGGACTGGACATGGCCTTGTGTAACTTGGTCTGAATTCAGTAATTCCTGCTTCAAGCAGGTATTGGACTGAAGACCACAGAAGTTCCCTCCTAGCATGAATGATTCCCTGACTCTAGGATGAGTATGACCATAGTCATCCTCAGCACAGACACAAAATGAAGCTGTGCAGCTTCTTTCTGCACTCAGTTTCAGCCCATGGAGTAAACGTTGTAGTGATTTATCACCAGGATGATGGTCACCAGTAATTCACCTGGCTCTCCAGCTTACAGCACGAAACAGATTTACTTGATTATCTTTAATATGTGGTTTTTTGCTGAGAAATGTGTTTTGCTAATAAAATTAGATTCTGCTGTTCAGCTGCAAGTAGTGCTTCATGCCTTCAGTCTGGATGTCACTGTGTCCAGTTCCTCAACAAGTGTGTCCCATCCTGGAGGAGCTCAATTTTCAATGCTGCACTTAATGACACAATGATTGTAAGAATTTAAGGGGCTTGTGTCATCAATTCATTAAGGAGATAGAGGGTAAAACAGTTAGATCCAAGTGCATCAATGAAGATCACATGCTTCTAAGACCTATGAACAAAATGCAGCTACTTTTTGGATAAAATCTATTGGTTCAAACAGAAATTCACCTCAAAGACATACATTTAGTCCATTAGATTAATAAATTTGATTAGCAGAACTTAAGGGGGATCAAAGCCACTCTGTGATACTCTAGGGGATGATACTTTAAGATCTCTGCATATAGAAATATTTTTTATTTTATGAATTGGATTAATAAAATGGGAAAGGCAGTGCCAAATTACACATCAAGAGCTTTGAAGAAAATCTTATAATAGTCAATTTTTAATGTTACAGATGATAGAATGAACTGTCTTCTAGGTTAATAGCTGATGAGCATTAAAAGCTGGCTAAATCCCAAAAGTTTCATTTTGTTTTTTTCTTCTCTTTTTAATTCTATTTTTTTTCCCCAAGATTTTAATCTAATATCACAGCTTGCATTTTATTTCCTAGGAGAGTGGATCCCATCTGTTTGTATGACATTCCTCTTGGCTAGCACTGTCTATATGATATATTTGAACGTTTGTCTTCCAGGAGCAAGCAGAATGCCTTCTCTGTCTGTATCCTTACCTTTGATTTATGAATTTTCCTGGTGTGTACAAAGCTTCCCACCTGGATGCCAGAGTATCTATACTAAACTGTTCTCTCTGTATCGTTGCCTTTTATCTTTGGATCAGAAATTGCTTTGCAGCATTTACCAGCCCTTCCAAATGTCTTTCTTGAGTCCCAGTTGTTTATTTTCTGCAGGTGGAGAAAACCAGACTAGTCTAACAAGACCAGGATCAGAAAGAGAGATAGGAAGTGAATGTATTGGCTCACTAGAACATACTTTTTTTAATTTTCCTCTGATGTGCTCATGAATAGAGGCCAATTTGCTGAATGTTGTGCAGTGTGCACTTTTAAGTAATTTGTTTTAATGACTAGTTATCACTCTAGTGCTCATGACCAAGAGAGAAACAGTTGCTACCCCATGTGTGAAGGGTGGCTGAAGTAAACTGAGCACATTCTTTCTCAACATATGACTCAGTCAACTCATGTTGTGTTACATGGGTGCCAAGTGGGAGCAGAACAAGTGGTGAAGTTGAACCATATGGGTTGGGGAGTGGCAAGACGACATTTGGAGTTCTCAGAAGCTCTCAATTTGCTATAACATTTGTGGGCTCTCCAACATGTGTTTGTTTCAAATTACTGTGCTGTCCAGAATTTTCCCTCTGACACTGCACATGCCTGGTTTTTACTCTGTATTAATGATTCCTGGGAACAGTGTGTGGAAAACAATCACAAACTAGCATGTAAAGCATTATCTCAAGGCTTGGGTAGTATCTCTCCAGGCTCCTTATTTCTGAATTTGTACTAATTCTGTGATATTGCCCTGGTTAGACAACCTCTTAGGAGAGTTGTGGTTGGCCTTTAACTCAGCTGTCTATAGGTGACCAAATACTTAATGTATTTAGGGGCAGGTAAGCCAGAATTTTGCTTATTTGAAGGAGAAAGATAATTTCATAATTTCCAGATACTAAAGCACCCAACTTTCCACTGACTAATCAATTACCTGTCAACAGAGTTTACTGAGGTGCTGCTCTTCCCCTGCAGGACAGCCTCACCTCTTAGGCTCCACTCCATTTATTTTCAATGTTTCCCCCCTACGACTGGCACAGGACTTCCCAACTCTCTTCAGCAGATACAGAGTGCCTAGAAATTAAAGATGGCTATAATATTAACCAAATGAGAAAATTGTCTTCACCAGCTGTCATGACAATAACCCATCATTCATGATTTTTCATGAAGTTGCCATTTGATACATTTCAGGACTCTGGTCTTTAGCTTCATGCACACCTGCACTGCTGAAGCTACCTCAATGGCTTTAGATTTGTGCTAAACTAAGCTCCATCTTGTCAGCTCAGTAGGTTCTCAGCACTATCACTGCATGACCATGACTTTTTGTTTTGTTTTGGGTTTTTTGTTGGTTATTTTTGTTTGTTTGTTTGTTTTTTGTTTGTTTTGTTGGGGTTTTTGGTTTGGTTTTGGTTTTTTGTTGTTTTTTGTTTGTTTTGGTTTTTTTGGGTTTTTTTTGTTGTTGTTGGGTTTTTTTGTTAGAATATGGGATGCTGCCTTAAAGTTAAGAAAATATGTCATCACGGCAACAAAAAAAAGTCAGTTCTTTCAATGCATCTGTTCCAAGGGACAGCACTTATTATTCCAAAAAGGCCTCACTTCCATCATTTTACAATGCTTGCAAGCCCTCTTCCTTTTATTTCCCCCCTTTCTCTTTCTTTATTTATGATAAAGAGAATTCATGCATCATAAATGCACTAGGTAAGTATTTTTTAAATGACAGATTTACACTCCAGAAGTGATTTGTATTTCATTACAGGTGAGAAGTCTGAAGAAATGCATATTTTTATGTACAAAGTAACAAGATTTACTTCTGTCCTACACTTTCAAACTATATTATATATATATATTCTGACACTGTCCCTCAAAGACTCTGAGAAATAAAGTCTGAACCTCTGAACACAATGGGTATTTTTCAGGTACCCATCTGACAAGAGAGGCACTGATGGATTGCTGAACCCCAGTTTGTTGGGAAAAGGAGCTGCTATATTTTGTCTCTTAGAAATGACTAAGTACATGGCTAAGTACACCGAACCCCAGTTGTCCATCTGAAAGTTAACAGGGATGTTTTGACACACAAAAGCTTAGTCTATGAAGTCAGAAGATCTTCTTTCCAGCAATTTTGAGTGCTATTGATCCCTGGTCTGATCCTTGTAGGGTTTTGCAAGCTCTGAAACCACTGATCTTTTCTCCAGGGCAATGATGCATTCCTTTTAGAAGAAACTGGACTTCATTTTTCCACCCATTTTTAATCACTACCACCCCTCACACACATAAACCAGACACTTACAAATTGCAGCCTGGAATTTGAGGATTGAGAAGATAAGCAGTTGATTCAGCCCTGTGATCAGTAACCAGTGACAGCTTGGTCCTAGTTTTATGAAACATCATTGCCAGAATCCTACCACTAGTCAGTCACCATTTCACCTTCTTTGTGCCCTCTATTTCCTCACTAACTCAAAATATTACTCACTCTGTGAATGCAGTAGTTGTCGGGATCATTTTTTTCCCCTAGTCAAAAAAATCTATCTATCAAAAATAGATTTTGAAAAGCTTTAAGAAAAAAGGTGCAGAAGGATCGCTTCTGTCAGAACCAGACGAATCAATTAATTGATCTCTGGCAGTCAGGGATAATTTTATTTCCTACTCTATTAAGGAAAATCAGAATCAGTTAGCTAATTTCACTAGAGAAAATGTCACCAGTTATTAAGCAGCACACGATGGAAAGAATTAAAGACGGAAAGCTCAAAAATGTTTTTCCTTCCAGAAATTGCATTACTTATTACTCAACCTTTAAAACTCTGGCATCAAGCAACACTGCAAATCCTTTGGTTTCACCAAAAAAAAAGGTTTTCTTCCCCTGTAGCAGCACCTACAGGGTGCAACATTCAACCTTTGATGTCTATAAATACTGACAGGGTTATATTTGTGCTCCAGAAGAAGATATATTTAACAGTAACTGACCAAACTACCTGCAACACATAATTTACTGACTGTTCCTGATATATATTTGCCAAAAAACATAAAACTATGACAAATATTCACAAAAAAAATTCCTGATTTTTCTATAACTACTCATACAGGTAAAGAAATGTGATTCAAGTAGCACAAGTTATAATTAAAATAGTTTAAGGAGCTTCCATTTCTCATGGGGAGGTAGAGGTGGCAACTGGCTGTGCATGCATATAGATTTCAAAATAGCATCCAGTAAAATCAAAAATAGAACAGGGCCATTACCAGCAACCTAACACTTTAAAGCACTTTGACTCTGTGACTTATGGACAGCAGATCATGTCCTTAATCAAGCTTGATTAACTATCACCTAATGGTTCCAGAAGGGCTGATTCTTTCTAAACCACGTTGATTTATTCATTCCTTTATCTGAATGGAGTGCTCTTCTTGAAAAGGCTCGTGGTTGGCACAGCCACACTCTCCCAAAGGGCAATGCCTTCAGGACAGCTAGCCAAGACAAAGTGTTTTGGGAAGTATTGCCCTTCTTTCTGCAGCTGCCAAGTTCCAAGCCAGAAATTTCAGCCTTGTCAGTTAGGCTTACAGGAGCAGGACTACTCTATATTTCTGGGCACAGTCAGGGTTTTTATGAAGATTTTTTAAATTTTGTTTTTGTACCAAAATATTAGGAGGAAAAGTAGATGATATAAATTATTCTTAATGCTCTTCATTTTTGTTCATGCTTTTGAGGTTAAAAAAACACAGCATGTTGGGTTCCCACAGAAATTAAGATGAATTTCAATTTCTCTGCTTTTCTGATAGACAACACTTCATAAATCACCTTTCTGACCTTCATCAGGACAGTATGATATTGATTCAATTTACAAGTCACTCAGAGAAGAAAAATGTTGGTTAAATAGAAAATAGACATCATTCTTAATTCTACCACATTTTCATCTGTGGAGACCACAAGATGTCTCAGATGTCTATAGTCGATATCAACAATGTCAGTATAAAATGTCAAAATTAAAAGTGTGCCCAAGTTAAAATAAAATTTGGCAAGCTCATCTACTCTTTCTTTTCACACATTCATGCTACAGTGAAAGGGCCTGCTGAGCAGATGAAGTCAGCCAGAGGATGGTGACCAGCAAATATGAGACACAAGGATTTTGCCGGAAATGTAAAGGTTAAAATGATGGAAGGAAAGCAAATGTAATATTGTGTGGGATGCATAGAAATAAAAATTACTGCAAACAAATTGATGCAGTATAACCTATAGTATCATGTGTTTGGAATATTAATCAGTAAAGCAAGGTAAGTACCAGTGGGGGGAAAAAAGCACAGGTAATTAGGAACTCATTAGTGTGACAACTGAATATATTATCTGTGTTTGTGCTAAGCTTACCCCCACATCAGAGATTTGATCTGACTGTCAAAGCCAAGGAAAGCATTTCACAGAAATGATTGAATGCAAAATCAGACTAATACAGGAAAAAACAGGCAGGCCATCACACTGGAACATGGAAAGATTCCTGGCTAACCTCTGAACATCCTATTGTCTAAGTGGAAAAAATCACATAGCCCACAGATGGGAGTGGATTTTCAGTTGTGAAGATCAAAGACATTACAGTGATCACCATAAACCAAGGGGGAAAACAAAAAGAGAATCTATAGTGAAAGCTGTCTTCTGTTATCATAAGAATCAGAATGCACATGAGATTTTTTTTTAATAGCTTGGATAAACCAAACTCAAGCATAGAGGTTTCTTTTGCACTTTGAAACCAGTATTTGATATAGTCAGAACACTCTCTAACATAAAGTTGGTGGATATTCTCTTGGAGAGAGCAACAGAATGACAGATGCCAGCTGTTAAAACCAAATAAAGCTGTGTTTCCTTCATTCGTTCCCAGCATTTTTCCCACACAGTTCATCAAAGTAAATCAAATAACAAAATGCCTCTATACTGATGGAAACAGCTCTACCTAATCCATCCCAATATCTGAAAAAATTCCCTGGTTTTTGTGAGGGAAATGATGCTTGAGATAGACAAATCAGCTGTGAACCACCTCTGTGCCAAGCTAAGGCTTGGAAGAGAACATGTAGTGTTCTGTAGACATTAGTTTTGGTAGGTGGAAGAAAATAATATTCCTCTAGACTGTTTTCCATGAAGTACATTCTTTTGAACTGTGATTCCTGGTCTCCCCCAAAAGTGTTTCTTTATCTAATTTTTCTTCACTGAATACTTGTGGGGTGCAATATGCAAGCTGAGCAACAACTCACACCTGGCCAGGCTTCTCCACAGCCATCAGGTTGTTATAAAACTATTAGGAAGAGTAGTGCAAAAATAATAGAGACAAAAGTTTAATTAGACCAGAGGTGTACATTTTCTTCTGATTTTGGGGGATGTGAAAAATCAGTGTGGCCACGAGAAGCAGAGCTTTAGACAAATATGAGTATTCATTTTCCCTTCTGAAATAGAGGGATTCAGCTAAATTTCATTAAAAAAATATGGTCATTAGATTTATGGCCCTAAAATGAAATTGTTTGCATTATAATTCAATGCAGCTATTATCTACCATGGAGACTCAAAACCAGTCCAGAAGCATTTAAAACAGCCATTGTACTTATATCTGAACAGGGTCTTAAAATAATTTGGAGCATTACAACATTGTATTGCAAAAACAAGTCAGTCAGTCTGAGTTTATAGTGAAAGTAATGTACATTGATCTTCCTTGACAGCAATGAAAGCCCAATGACATCCTTCTCTGCCCTGGAGATTGCATGAAATATAACTGCACTTGGCAGAAAAGAAACTGTTTTGCAATTTAACTCTTTTCTGCAAGCTGCTCCTCTGCTGTCAGCTGCAAATCAATGGAAACATCAACTCACCCCCTCTGGAAGAGGTCCACATTATGGAATTTGTGTAGCTCCACAGAAAACTCGACCGTTCCCTGAACCTCAGACATGGTTTTTTCAGGTCATCACCTAAATAACACACATATAAAGACATTGTAAACATTTGAAGTATTTTACTTCACAAATCTATGAATGTATTATTTCATTTTAGCTGGCATCTTGGGGTCTATGCAAAACTTGAAATCGACTGATATCTTACAATGACATCATTTGGCTCCAACTTCAGGAAAACTCACTAAAAGCCAGATCAAAGCAGTAATTAAGAGAGGTAAGAAGTCTAATTAAGCCTGAGGACAGAATGATAATATTATGAAAAGTATAAGAAGCAAAAAGTAAATAACATATTATGTGCAACAATCTCAAAGCAAATTTTAATTAACTCTCTTGCTGATCTTGCATGGGAAATTGATTTTTTTTTCCCTTCTCATTTTATGAAATGGCAGATTTCCAGGGTCAGCACAGTTCATTTCTGTAAAAGCACAGGCCAAAAAGACAAGAACCCTAGACAGAGGAGAGCAGAATTCAGATTTCTCTTGCTTTTGACCCCTACTAGGACTTAAATAAAGTCCCAGAAGGGAAGCTTCTGAGAGAATATGAATTATTAAAATATTAATGAATGGAAGATATTCTTTTAGAGAAAATGATGACAGTCATGACACCTAATAGGCCACAACAGCCAGATCAAGATTTTGAAGCATTACAGCCATTTACATAGTACATCTCATGTGCTTATTGAATCATAGAATAATTCAGGTAGGAAGGGACCTCAGGAGGTCACGCCTCACTCAAGGAAGTAAGTTTCCAAACCAACTCTATTTAATACACAAGTGTAGATCCTTAACATTTCCCTAATTATAGGAGAGGCAAGCCAAGGACTTTTGCAGCTTTCCAATTATTTTTTGCCCTTCCTTCCTTCTCCCCTCCACCCCCACCAAGTGTACTTCTGGCAATCTGCCAAGCTGCCTGGAAATTTTCTGTCGGATCAGTGAGAGGATAAAGATTATTTTTTTTTTCATTAACACATTTATAAGCAACATTTTAGTTGTTGTTTGACAGCAGCCAAGTGCAGTCTCTGAGGAAGACCCATGTCAGGGCTCTTAATTCCCCTTTCTGAGACATACAGGACTTTAAAGGGATAGCTGAGATGCAAAGTGAAAAATTTCTCCAGAGGTGCTAATCAATAATTTTCATGGCCTTCATAGATTTGACCATGTCCTTTAATGAAGCAGGAGTGAAGAAGGTTTTGATACATGAAGTCCTCAAATAAGCATTAGGCTTTAGCTTTCTCAAGGCTTGCTCTTGATTAGTAATTTTCCAACTGACTGGCTTATTACACTGATTATTTTAAACTAAGTTTTTTTTCCAGCTATCATCTCAAGCAGTGCAGTTTTTTGAAAAAGATCTCATTCCAGAGTTAAAAGGTTATTAATTTTTCATTCACCATCCTCAAACTTTGGAATGACAATAATGTGATATAAAATACATGTAATATATGTCTATAACTGTGAGAAAGACAAAGAGAATTGCTATACTACATATCTGATATGCCTCTGAGGTAAGGAACTCTACATTAGCTTGTGTCAGTCCATGATTTGGGTGTGCTGAAAGTATATTCAAACTCTATTACTTGTCAGAGAATCACAGAATAAACTAGGTTGGAAAAGACACTTGAGATCATCGAGTCCAACCTATGACCTAACACCACCTTGCCAACCAGAACAAGGCCCTGAGTGCCCATTCTGGTCTTTGCTCAAACACCTCCAGGGACACTGACCACCTCCTGGGCAGCCCATTCCAATGCCCAGTCACTCTTTCTTCCTAAAATCCAGCCTAAACCTCCCCTGGTGCAGCTCAAGACTGCGTCCCCTTGTCCTGTTGCTGCTGCCTGAGACTGACCCCAACCTGCTGCACTCTCCTGCCAGGGAGCTGCAGAGTGACAAAGTCACACCCTGAGCCTCCTCTTCTCCAGGATAAACACCCCCAGCTCCCTCAGATGCTCCTCACAGGGCTCATGGTCCAGACCTCTCACCAGCCTTGTTGCTCTTCTGTGGACCTGCTCCAGCATCCCAGCATCCCAACATCCTTCCTAAACTGAGGGGTCCAGAACTGGACACAGCACTCAAACTACAGCCTAAGTGACGCTGAGTACAGGTGAAGAAAAGCAATACTTTTTGTTTCCTTCATCCCCATTTCAACAGGAATGAAACTAATACTATGTCCTTTTGCTTTTTGGCACAGATTAAGAAGTTGTACACCATTTGTAAGTCATGAATATGACATACCCACCTGGTTATGTGTGAGTGTCTGTGTGTGTGATAGTCTTGCCTGAGTCAAAAAGCAGACTTTGTGGGAAGCTAGTAGGAAACCATGCAAACCACAGAGCAATACTCTGACAAGGTATTTAGTCTTGAGGAGAGTGCTAATTAAAAGAATTGCCTTTGGCAATATATCTGCATGTTGGTCTGAGGCATATTTCCCTAGACCAAAAGCTCAGGATCAAAGGAAACTCCAAGCTTTTGAAGACACCAGTTTAAAGAAGAGAGGTGTAAATGGATGGCCAGTCAGTTCAACCCAGTACCAGTATTGTCAAAGATAGAAGTCATGATGTGAATTTAAAATTAATCAAGGTATAGGAAAAATTTTTGAACTTCAATCCACCCCACCAGCACACCGGAAGATCAGATCACCCAGATCTACACCCCCAGCACTAGAGCCTGGTGCTTCAGGGAGCACCTCACAAGTACTAAAAGGGGCCTCTGGTGCTCCTTATTTTCATGACACTTAGCAAGGTTCAAAGAATCCTGCTTAGACACATGGGTATAATTCTTCAATGCAAGAAACTATGAAACTTTACAAAATAGCTTCAGGCACCACTGGACCAAGAAAATATTAAGTCATTAAAATGATGCACTAATTTTTAACTTTTGTATCAGATGCCTGCTTAAAAGAACCTTATCATAACCCTCCAAAATCAAGGGCTCATGAAGGACCTCTGATAAAACCTTGTGTGGGACAACCTTGGGTTATAAATAGAGCAATAGTTGGTAAAAATAATACTAAAGGTTGCCATGACATCAGCATTGTAAACACAATAGGGAATGCTGCCAGTATTGAAGTATCATCAGTTATCTAATAAGCAGCTTAAAGAAAAATATAGAGGTCATATTTGGGAAGGCTTTAGTATATTTGTATTTCTGAAATATCTGTTTCTATATCAAGCTCCTTGCATTTTTCAAAAGGGACCTTAAGACAACACTAATAAATATCAATGCAAAGCTAATAAAGCAACATGGGAAATGTTTTGGCCATCTGCTGTAAAAGCAGTACCTGGGGTCACCCTGGTCACTCCAAAGCATTGGGTTGTTTCAGAGGCACTGCCATTGTCACTGCCTGTGCTGTGCTGTCCTACATGCACCAGTGGCACGAGTCAGGTCCCCAGTTTGACAGTTTGTCCTTCCAGCTGGGTTGGTGTCCTAGCAAGGGACAGTCAATTTCAATTGTCACTTTACTTAGAGCAAGGACACACCAACTGAAATTCAGAATCCTTTATACAAATAAAGCCTATTAAAATCTATATGTTTAAAGACTGGAGACTGTCTGTCTTGCATTTTTAAAGGAAGGCTGAATTTTACTCCCCACATCCCCATTGCTGTCAGTGAAAATACCTTCTGCATTGGAGACTGTTCAAGAAATGATACTGGCTCAATGCAACCTTTTTAATTTGCAGTATTTGTACTTAATGGCATTTTAGAGATCCAGTCAACTGACCAAGCCCTCTGCCAGGAAGTGATTAGTTGATTATGTACCACACACATCACTGTTAAAGACCTTGAAGATAAAAATGAATCTGATAATTCTCCACAAACAGTAATCGCTGTCACCCCAAACATAGGGAGCTAAGGAAAGTGAGATGAGGAGAGAGCACATTGGATAGAAGGACAGGACACTACATAAACCTTCTAGCATTTGCACAATTACATCCAAGGAAAAAACATATCATATTTTTTAAACATAAACTGCCTTTTTTTTTTTTTTTTAATGTTTTCACCATTCTTAAATATCTCTGTTACAGGAACTGGTTTTTAAAAAGGGGGGAAAAACAGGAAAAATACGCCAAGGAGAAAAGGAAGAAATGCCATGTGGCCAAGGCCAGTGACTGATGAACCTAGAAGCATCCATTTAGGAGAATACAGCTACTTCTCAAGAATCACAGCACATACTAACTGCATTATATTACCACTGTCCTTACTAGTTTTAATGTATCTTTTATTTCATTGTGATTTTTTTCAGAAGTTGGCACTTGTTTCAAGCTATGCATTTGTATCCATTTTTTTATTAGGAATTCCTTGATTGAGTGAATAAAGTCACAGTGAGATAACTTCATTCTCCTCTCCATTAATGCCTTCACCCATGTACTTCTAAGTAAGAAAAGCAAGAGGAGCACAATACAAGGAGGGCAGTAAACACACACATAAACTCTGAGATGAAAGGATTAGAAGAAGCAAACTCATTAGACCAAATCTCTTTTTCATTGTTGTTTTCCTTTTTAATTGCTCACTTTCATGCAGCTGAATTGGATCCCAGTTCTCAGGACAGTGATTGCATCTCAATAGCCTTGCCTGAGCACACATTAATTTCCTGAGACAAAGCAGTCACAAATGTCAGTAAGTCCTTTCACTACAACGCTATCATTAGTTGTTCTCCCCTTTACAGAACCTGTCAGCTTTTCCTGCCAGCACATCAGCAAAATGAGAGAGGTGAGGTCTTCACCTTCAAGGTGATTTCAAAAGTTAACACCTCGTTTTTTAAAATAAATCAAGCCAGTACTTCTCTTCTAAGATTTTGAGTGGCAGTAAGATATTTCCTTTACACTTTAAAAGGAGCCAATCTAAGTACAACACTAAAGATACAAAAAGTGACAAGGCTTGTCAATGCCATCAGTAGCCAAGTCTACCACTTGATCACAAGCCCATTTGTATTTTAGCTCTCTTCTTAAATGTCCTGATGTGTCAGGCTCATTGAGCTATAAATAGCTCACCCATATGCTCCAAATCCAGATCCACCAGAGCCACTGCAGTTCTGGCAGTCTGGTCCACCTGCCCATTGTTGTCATGTTCCTCAGTGTCACAAGACCTAGGTACAAGAACATGTGCCCTCTGGCCAGTCCATGATCATTTCCACATTTCCCAGGCACTCAGGATTTCCAGTCTGAGCCCGTGCCATTACCAGTGCAATCCCTTACTGCATGTAGCATCCATTGCATGATGCCTGGAGGGGACCCTCCCTTTGAACACCCAGCTGACCCCAGAAAAGCAAGATGCAAAATTCACCTGTGCTTCAGTACCAACTACCTCTGAAGAGGCTCAAATTCCTTCATATGTTGCTAATGTTTCTTTCACAGTTGGAGTGTAACAGGCTTTAGAACCCCCATATCCCATTTCTAGACCCTAGAGGCCAACCCAGAGTCTCTCAGGCTCTTTTGGCCAAAGATTCCAGATGGAGCCATTACCCCTGTCTGGGTTATAAAGCACATTTTTTACATCTTATCATGTCTGGACTGGCCAAAATTATAACCCATTTAGTTTGTTCAAATGTTTGCTGCTGCTCAACACCCCTTTTAAAGTCTTTCCTCTTAGAAAGAAAAAAGGGAGTCAGCACTCCTTTTAAAGTTTTTCTCCTAGAAAATAGAGAGGAAGACTATAACCAGTATAGATCAGACTATAACATGGAACATGCATTCTCCAAAAATCATGACACCTAAGAAATCTTGTGCTTCTGTTTTTTTAGTTGTTATTTTATTGATCACATCCCTTGAGATATGAAAACATCTACCTTGCTATTTTAGTCCTAAAATTTGACTTTCCTGTGCAGGTCCATTTACCATAATTTGTTTTATAGCAGAAATAGCTTTCAAAATAATCTGGATTATTCTTCTCAAAAACTTTCTCCTGCTGTGTTGCCCCACAAAATGATGTAACCAATGTACTGCAGGTGTTAGGAACATACACCTTGTTCCAGTGCAGTCTGTGTTAATCCACGACAAATGATAGGATTATGTTTTCGCATTTGCAATAGTCAATTCCAGGCATACAGGGTAGGCCTCCATGTGAAAGCAAACTGTTCCACAGCAAGGAATCTCAATTGTCACATTCTCAGGGTTGTCTGGCCTGTTCATCAATAGTTGATCTGTCCAGCTCATTGCCATCTGGCTGTGGGTGTATGATGTCAGTGCATCTTGTGAAAAATTTCAGCACATGGACTGTGTGCACCAGATTTCATCCTGGTACCTGGATGCCAGGTCATTATAGATCCCCTCCAACACTGCTCATTTCCTCAGATCCTGGATATCTCCTTCCATGTGTTCCCATTTCCTTTGAGACTTTGCAAGTCTTTCCTTGAGGAAAACTGGATAAAGACTGTTCCTGCCAAAGACTAGGACTCTTTATTAATTATCTCCATAAGAGGGTACCAGAAGTACAATCATGCCTTCAGGTGAGAGTCCAAATACCAGATTAAACTCAAGATCAGTGTTTTAGTAACAAACCTCCCAGGCAAAACATCACTAATCACTGCAGAGCACAGCAAATTGCAAAGCCAACACTGATCTTTAAAAGGAGCTGGTGAAAAACAAAAAGAAAAACACCAAAAAACAAACAAAAAGAGCATGGTGCAGATCATGGAAACTGATATCAAGAACAGATTAACCAATATTGCCATCCACAAATGTTAACATATGAATCATTTCTAATATGCTCTTATCAATCTATCATCTCAAAATCTTAGAGCTCCAAAGATGCTAAAAAAAGTGTTGTCATTTAACCCCAGCTGGCAACTAAGAAACACACAACTTATTCACTTAGCCCCAGCAGGATGCGGGGAAGAGACATGGAAGGGTAAAAGTGAGGAAACCTGTGGTTGTAACAAGAATGGTTTAATAATTCAAATATAATATCAGTAAAAAACATTAATAATAAGAGTACTGAAAAAAAAATTTAAAAAAAAGAGTGAAATAAAACTCAAGAATTAAAAATTATGCAAATGAAAACAATTGCCCACCACCAACTGACCAGTGTACAGCCAGCCCCTGAGCAGCAGCCTTAGGACATCTTTTCCCCTAGTTTATCTGCTGAGGAGGATGGAATATAATCTGGAATATCCCTCTAGTCAGCTGGGGTCAGCTGTCCTGGCTGTGTCCCCTCCCAACTCCTTGTGCTCTCCCAGCCTCCTCACTGGGGCGGTGGTGTAAAAGGCAGAAAAGTCCTTTACTCTGTGTAAGATCTGCTCAGCAGTAATGAAAACATCCCTGTGTTATCAAGACTGTTTCCAGCAGAAATCCAACACAGCCCCATACATCCAGCATGGAGAAAATTAACTCTCTCCCAGCTAAAACCAGCACAGGAGACTGTACATACACAGTTGGACTCGATGTTCTTCAAAGTGTTTCCCAGCCTAAATGATTCTGTGATTTTATGATGTAAAACTCAGCCCAAAGACTTCTTAGTCTTGTTAGACTTTTGGGTCAAAGCATTTTTGTGATTTTCTGTTTGTTCTCCTGTGTATTACAATCAAGATTTCAGTCTCAAGTCTTCCCTGGAAATCAAGTTATTTTCCACCATGAGAAACCTTCTAATACTCTCTTAGTCATGGAAGTGTCAGGTATTGCTTTGTAAGGTCTCCAATCTTTACACTACCTAACATTACCCTGCATAATTTACAGAATGAGATATCACAGATAATCCCTTGAAGCTCTTTTGATAAGGTTTTTAGGTTTCCACTCTGCTGTAATCCTTTGTATATTTTCTCCAGTATTGAAATCAAAGAAAAGATTTGTGATACAGGTAAAAACAAAGACACAGCACATAATCCTGCTCAGTCATATCTGTGAAACATGTTTTGTGTCCAGTGCGTAAGTATTTAGTCTGGTTTAAAATTATAAAGACTAATTCAGTTTTTATACTCTAAAGTGCTAACTCAGTTTGGATGCAAGCCCTGACAATAATCTTCCAACATTAAAAAAGAAAAAGTTTGCTGTTTAATATTCTCAGCAAAATCAATATTCAAAATTTTGTCAGATGCATTAGACATATGTTCACATAGAGCAACACCATGAGTCACTTTTCCCAAGGTTTGTTGATTAGCTACCACTGAAATGTAATGAGCTAGAGACACAAATATTAAATGACCCTTTAAAAATTACTCATAGCCCAAAGAGTATTTAGGGTGGAGCAAATAAGAAAGGAACCGTGCTATTTTATGGGATTTTTTTGCATTTACAAGCTCCAGTGTGATTTGTCTTTTACCATTAAAACTGGAATTCAAAAAGCAGCAGTGGTACCCAGTTCACTGGGGATAGATGCCCATTCAACCTCCAGCAATAAAATTAGTGTTAAGATTAAAACCACTTGAAACCCACAGCTGAGAACTTTCACTCTAGATCAATCGCTTCAAATAAATGGACCATATTGGGTGAAAATAGACTATAACTAAAACATCCAAAGAAAAATCACTCAGGAAAACAAGTGAACAACTTACTTCAATTCCTTTCACATTCTGTCTGTGAGACCAATCTACACTAGAGGTTTTGCACAGGTCACCAGGTCCAAGAAGGCTGAGAAGCAAGTGTGGATTGTACCTTCCATAAACTGGCCATTTCAAGGGTGTTTACATAGAGGAATAAATCTACTAAGAGAAAAACCAAAAAAAACCAGGTTTTTCCAGAGGATTTTAGGGCAGAACTGAAGAGGGCCAGAATAAATGTCAGGTGCCAGTAGACTGCTCTTATGAGATATAAAGCCTTTGAGCTATTACACAGGATTAAATGTGAACACAGCTGTGCAAATTTAGGTCAGGGCATTCAAAGGAAAAAAAAAAAAAAGGTAGAATGAAGAGCAGCCTCGATTTGTCCTCTGTTAGCACATGCCTGTCAGGACACCAGTGCTGAGTTCAGCTCAGCACAAATCACTATCTGCTTACACCAGTTAATAATAACCTGCTGTTGGTACTGTGCAAAAAATGAAGCAGCAGGGGAAATTCAGACAGAAGAGGAGGAAGAGCAAAACAGAAGGCAAAAGGAGATAATACAAACTTTCTCTTAGACTAGCTTCCCACTGCTACATAATCCTCTCTTCTTCACGCCTTCCCTACCTATTCCTTCTCTGATTTATTTTCTTTATTTATGACCTTCAAAAGAAAAAGATGTTTTAATATTTTTTGCACAACTGAGAGCTAAAATTTCAGACTCAGAACATCATCATCTTCAATCTCCAGCAGTTTTTGTGTCTTATTCCCACTGTTCACCTCAGTCTTTTTTACTGATATTCCTGTTGTCAGTCTTAGAGACTCAAAATGCATCATAAGTTAGCAAGTTATTTGAAACCTATTTAGGACACTCAGACAGAATTATGTATCCATCGTTCTCACATTTGACTGAGCTCTTCTTCCCAGTAAAGGGAAACATATTCTTCTCAGTCTGGGCACTTTTGTGGGTTTCATACAGGAAATTAGGGTTCTTTAGGGGACTGACCTTATTTTAATTTCATGTACTCACAGAAGAGCCTCATAATTTTTTTTTTTTTTTGTAATTATGTTTTTAAAGTTCTACTCTATACCTGACTGAACTCAAAACTGCTTGGACATAGGTCCTTATTAAGTATTTGGGAATTTATCTGAATGTTTGGCCACATTCAAAATTTCAGCAACAGCTATAAGTCAATTCTGTCTGTCTTCTGAATATTACAGCAACTTGACCAAGGTCCTCCTTGTAAAAAGTCCTGTATCAGGTTCTGTAGGGCTGCAAAGGGAAGGGAAGAAGATGAATGAGATGCATCCTGTTGAAAGAGATGTGGGGCTGCCTGATGCATGAGTAAAGGGGCTCTCTGCTTTGGAGCAGACTGTTATGTGAATAGGGACGTCACCAAAGAATGCAGATAGGAAACAGTGAGGCTTGAGCATCAGCCTGATGCTACAAACCAGTCACAGCTAATAAACTAGTGACAGTTATGACAGAGAAAGTCTACTGAGTTATATGTTTTCTTGGCACTATTTTGACTGCATTTCCATTTCTGGTCATGAAAAATTTCATGGCACTGTCTAACTGTGCTGTAAACTCAGCTGTCCTTGTCAGACCTTTAATGCTTATTTTGCATTTTGTGTGATCAAATTCACTGCAGAGTTTCTTGGACAAGTTATAGTCTCCTTCAGATGTTCTGAGGACGTTCTAAATGAGAACATACTTCACATTAATTTCATTGATTATCCTTGTTTGTGAAAAATTTAAAGCACAGTTACTTGTCCATGAGATTCATCTCACTAGCTAGAAATGTCTTCATATGTATAAGGTGTTTAGAGTCTTAGTGTAATCAGTAAGAATACAGAAAATACCTTCAACAGGATTCATGTCACCATTGCTGGCTTCCAAGGGAGCTGAAAGCAACTTTTCAAGGTGCAGACATATGGGTCAAGTCCACATCTAGTTAGATGAATGTCATAGCCAAATTCCACATATAAACAGGATTTGGAATGTGTGTGCAGAATCATTCATGGAAAGGGTGAGAGAGGTAGCATGTGTGTATCTCTATATATACATTTGTACCTTATGTTGGACTTAATGATCTTGGAGATCTTTTCTAACCTTAATGATTCTATGATTCTTATATGTGCTTACAAAGGAAAAAGGAAAAAGAAAAAAAAAAAGCAAATCCTCAAAACCTGATGATACAATATTTTTTCCTTTCTTTGCCAGAAGACATTTTGCCTTTTATGATACATGTGTAGATACCCAGCTGAAGTCAACAGTTAGATTATCACTGGATGGAAAGGTGCTCAGCACTTAGGAGATGGGAAATGCCAAAGATAAGATTGGTCTAGTGGAAGGTGTCCCTAGGGGCCCGTGGCACAGGAGTGGGACTAGAGGATCTTTAAGGTCCGTTCTGAAATGAATTATTCTATAATGATATGATTCTAAAAAGGTAAGGATGTTGGTGAGAAAACTTGACACAGAGAGGTGGTCAGAGGCAGCACCAGCAGAACCAGGGTCTTGGTATTACTGGAGGAGGGAATATTTGCAATACTGAAATTAATACAATGTGGATTTACTGTCAGGCTCACAGAAAAAAAAAAAAGGTTAAAAACAATTTTTTCATCACTGTAATCAGTTGTAAAATATTTAACAAATTGCACACAAACTTTGAGGCAGACATTTATTACAAGGGCCATTGATAGCAAGTAAAGAAGCTGCAGACCATTTTCCATCATAACAGCTCTTTGGATAAGCAGTAACTATTAAACTAGGATGCAATAAGGGAGGAACAGGTGCTGTTTTAGAGCAGCATGATTTAAGCACAGGCAATAAAATATGCAGAGCCATAATCAGAATTCTGACTGCTTTTAAGTGCTTGGGGCCATGTTGATATAAATAACTGCATCAGGTTTTCCTATAGAGCAAGAGCTAAGTTAAGTGGTTTACAAACAGAGGAAAAGGCTGATTTATTTGTCATGGCACTGCTTGGTTTGTGACAAAAATAGAAAGGGCCAACTGTGCCACTGCTAGACATGAAGCCAACACAACAGGGCCTGAGGTACAGCTGCTGAATACAGCAAGGCCAGCAGAGTCTATCAAAACAACAGGAAACATATTTCTTTCTCAAATTCAGCCCAGCATCTTGGCAAACTCCTCCACAAGGTTTCGTGCAGAAAGTTTGTCTCACAGAAGGGCTGTACTTTTTCCTGAAGGCCATGACTCTTATTCCAGCTGCAAACATCTGTCCCTCAGGCTGTGCCTGTCATGCTAAAAGGATCTGCTCAGTCATCTCAGGGAGCTAAAGTCCCTCCTCAAATGAGTAAAGGCTGGCAGAAGTCATGGTGAGCTTCTGAGGTTGTTGGACATGGAGATGGATTTCCTTTTAGAGTACTGGGGGCACTGGCAACCCATTAATGGTTGAAAATTCCTGATTCTCCACAGCATCTAAATGTCAGCTTTGGTGTTGTCTTTAACACAGGTACTTGAGTTCCAAAACAAAGTGTCTGAAGAGGAAGGTGAGATTCTAACAAAACCAAGATATCCAGTTTGGAGCTTTTCCCCTGAAATGTGTACCCAAGTATTTCCAGCCAAGTAAATTTGAGCAACACAGACAGGGAGCTTTCTAGAAAGGCACCAGTGCCACCATCCTGCCTCATCACCTCCATGTCCCTTGAAGTTGTGTTTTGCTGGCAGAGACTGTGAACAGACTGGATGTCCATGGCACACTGCAGCTGCACGTAAACAAAAATGAACTGCAGTTTTCTGGTGTAGCTGGTAGAAGAAATTTCATGTGGACATTCATGTAAGAAACCCCATCAGGCACAGAAATCTGGAGACTTTGTGAGGACAAAACTGGATGGTACCACATCTCCATGGCATTGCAGTGAAGCTCTTCCTTTTAGAACCACTCCTACTTCTTTCCTGATTTTGTTGACAGACTGTTATTCCTAACAAACAAAATAAAGAAGGGCTAACTTTATCACCTGTTTCATTGTACTTTGGGGGGTTTTAACCTCCTTTGTCAAAGCTCTATGCCCACAGGGACGCTCTATGCCTTGTTGCAGAAATACTTAGAAAAACTAAGGGACATTAAATTTTTTTTTTCTTTTGGTCACTGTCACATAGCAGTACTGAGTGTGGTTTTGGAACAATATAGCAGTGATGACCACTTTTACTAGTTTGTACAGCTTAAAATTAGTGCACTTGGAGCTCTATTTAATTTCTTTTTGTTTAGGTGATGCAGACACATAATTTCAGCAACCAGATCACAACAAATACTTCAATTTTTTTTAAAACTCCAACACTTCCCATATAAATATTTATACTCAAATAAACACAACGTGAGAAAATATTCTAGGAAACCATCACATGAAAATTCTTCTCAAGGCAAAATATTGCAAATTTGAAAGTTGTGGAGTAATTCTCCCAGTTACTTGCCTTTCCCACACTAAAATCCTGCTTTGTCATTTCAGGAATGAAGAAAGTTTTCCAGTACACTTTCTCATGTCTTTAGAACACTAGACATGCATCCAAAATACACTATATGAAGACATACAGATATTTTAATAAATTTTCAGAAAAAAATCAGATGGAAAAATGCAACTCTGCCTGAGAAAAATGAAATTAAACTGCTCTCTGCTAGACCTATCTATCTTGTGTGGTATAATCTCAGCAAAATTAAGTAATGAACCCAATACCATGACAAATTTGCAGCCAGAAAAGGTGTAATTTTGTTAATTTTCTCCCATTTTGCTAATACAGTGCACATCCAGGAACAAGAATATCTTGGAAAATATATATCACACCAATATCTCGTACAACACTAATTACACAATCTCACACCAAGCTGCTGAGCTAAAAACCAAACCAAAACAGCTCCTGGTGCTCCTGGCCAGGAATTCTCTAAGAACAAAACACCAGAAACAGATAAGTTGTTTATGAGCAGAGGAAATTTCATTACTAAAGCTGAATCTGGGACGGGATTTTGGATGAAACACTTGTTCATAGAAGGAATCTTTTGCAAACAAGGCTGAGATGCAGCCCAAATTTTTAGTTTTATGCCAAACAATACTATTCAGATTTCTACTGAATCTGGCACATGGGATTATTTGCTTCTTTCCATCTTAAAATAAAATGTCATTTTGAAAATTACTGACAGCATTTCCTAATTAACTGAATTATCTATAGAGGACTGGCCTCCAAATCCTGGCGTTGCTAATTTTGAGTTCCTTGTATTTACAAACCTCACAGGGAACATCCATGATCTCTTAAGAATGAAGACTCAGCTTATGAGAGGCACTAATTAACTAAAAAATGTCAGGCTCAGATCAATCATCTATATTAAAACAAGCAGAGGAATTTTCCTCCATCTCCAAATAAGACAGTGAGGTGTGAAGTCAAGTGAATGTAGTTAATCAGAAAGCTGTAACAAAAATAGGTATATCAACATCTAAGTAAAAGTCCCTGCCATGGGAATATCCCTGTTCAGAGAATTTAATACAAATAATAGTATAAATCTGCTCTGTTCCTGTGGGATTTTCATAGCCTAATTCTTGGCAGCAGATTAATCATTCTTGGTGTCCCACAATCAAATTCTTAACCCTCATTGGTTTTGGATTTTGTATTAGAAATACAATCAATACAGAGAACATCAGGAGCACTTCCAGAGCATTCAGTGCTATGTGCAGCTTCACAAACCCCAGCAAATATCTCAGATTTCTTATGGCCTCATTTTACCTCTGCTGTAGAGGGTCTAGCCAATTTTAAAATTCCATATGACTTTTGTCAGAGGCATAATTTTATTTCCAGAACTCACAGTAGAAGTGTTGATGGGCCTGCAGAGCTGAAATGAGCTGAAACTACCTTCATGTTTGTATCTCACTTTGAATTTCAGACACTAGCTTGCTGTGCAAGCAAACATTTCAGATTTGATCTGAAAATCAACAAAACACGAAGAACAGAGGCTCTCCAGGGTCTTTTTATTGCCTTTTTAAAAGCAGTGGCATTTTACGTCTCATTTTGCCCCCTGAGAAAACTTATATCTATCTACTTTGGGAAAAGGGTAATTTAGGACATCTTGCAGACTCAAATGACAGAGTGTCAAAGTATTACTATTTTCACCCATAACACCAGACATGAAATTATTAAAGCTCTATTTTCAACAGTAATTAAACAGCTAGGGAGAAATTCCAATGCCTAAACATAGAGATCTAGTGTCATTTTATAACCCCTAAGATATAAAAAAAAGAAAATTATTCCCAACAAATTGTTTTTTTATATCTTAAACAATTCACAAACAATTGTCACTTTACCCACAATGTGGGAGAGTCCTGCTTTCTTTGGAAGCAGCAGCTAAATATCATATGAGGCATCTTAAAGCCTCTCAAATGACAACACACATTTATGATTATGGAACTGAGTATTTTCTCTAAAGTCTGCAAACAAATAAAGCCTAGAAAGTGGTTGAACTTAGCCTGAAGCAGCCACCCAAGAGAAGTAATTCAGCCTCTACTGGCTGCATCTCTTTTAGAAGTAATGGAACACTGGGATGACCTTAACAGCAGAATGCATGTGTCTTGATGTGGGAATTCACCCCATTCTCAAACTGAAACCTATCTCACCTATTTCAGGTGCATACATATGGGCTACATGTGTACAAAAAGGGAAGAAAAAAAAAAGGTAGCAGATTCCCCTGATCAATTTCTCTATATCCATTTCACACTGAAATGAGTCACATCACTTGTTTCCACAGATTAGAAGGAAAATCTCAGTGCTTATCTCTGATGTAGCTTCTTAAGGAGAGATGAGAAATCCCACTTCTGGAATGTGGGGATTGATCAAGATGTAATACCTGCCTCTCAGAAGTACCACCACACATCCACACATATCTTCAGCCACTTACAATTCATTTGGAACTCTAAATTTTAAATTCCTAGATTTCACTGCTCTCCAAAATACAACTCAAGACAATCCACCTAAAAGGACTCAGAATTACAAATCATATACTTATCAGACAAAATACTATTGCTGGAATAAATCTAAATGCAACTTGTTCTACAGTTATATATGAAACAGAAAAATAAATAATAAGATTTAAAAATTGATCCAATATTTTTTGTAGGTATTTAGTGTATGAACATCACACTAATCACTCTTGGATGGTTAAATGAAATTTTTATCGTATTTATATTTTCCTAATTTCTAAGGGCTGAATGGAAAAGAATGGTAAGATTAAATAATATCAGGAAAGATCCCAGATGCAACAGAAATTATGCCATGAAACTAAGTCCTGTCCACTCACAGGTAGAAGTTCCCTTCACCTAAGTCCCAATTGCATTTTTTGTTTATAATTTTCCAATGCCACTTAGTCTGTTTCGGACCAATTTCCATTTTTGAAGCTATAAAATACCTGCTTCCTTCAGTTGATAGAAAGTAATCAGATATATGTATACTGGAGAGCACTTTGGGGCTCCTCTGGGTTAAAGAAATGTGATTTATTGTTGGAACAAAGTACCAAAGCAGCAAGTCACATCTTCCCCAGGAGTGATGCTCTGTCATTCTGGGCAAGAAAATATAGAGAGTTATTTTCTCCTACTCATGTTATCATCTTCAACATCAGTTTTCAGTGCCTCACACAAGATCCCTATTTTGTAAAAGAAAAGAAATAAAAGATTAAAATCTGAGAAAAATACTGTGATATCAAGGGGAAAGTCTCAACACATCTTTGGAGTTTTAATCACAATCGTGAACTTGATGTATTGAAGAAACATTCATTCTGGACTTCTGATTTCATCCTCCTATTAGCAACCAGACATCCATGAAATGTAATTCTCACACAGTGCTGAAAATGAGGAAAACAGACGGTACACACGACTAGGGCAGGCACATGATTTCATTGGGCCAGAAATAGCAAGTTGTGAAATGTTCTGTTCTTCTGCATTTGAATAAATATCACCATGAAGCAGATGAAGACAGGGGACCCAAGTATCTACACTTGTGTCATGAGGAAAATGCAGTCGTGTTTGCACCCTGACAGCAGAGACAGATGATGGCAGAGCAATTCCTGAGTGTTTCATGGTTTATTACAGCTGAGCACCACACATCCTGCTAGGCAAGAAAATCAAATCTGGGCCAGGACCCACATTTCACCTGCTCTAAAATCTCACTCTGATCCTGCAAAGCAGAGTCAGCATTGACTGGGGCAGGGTCCTGTTTGCAGCTCCTGCAGGATGAACAAACTTTAGGCTGCTCCAGCACTCTTTACTTCATATTTATATGCAGAAATGGGCCATCTGTGTGTCTTCTGAGATAAAATTTTGGCAGCAAAGACAACATCACACACTGAGTAATAGCCCAGTGATTCCTGGAATATACTGACTGCAATAAAAGTAAGAATGTTGTATAAAATTCTGGTTATACTGGTGTCAACAGAACAGCTTTGTGAATGTTAAACAGCTATTTGGGGATATCAGAAGAATGAGAAAATAGAAACCACTGTATCTATCTTCTTATTCAAAGTTGCATCTGAGGTCACTGTAAAGATTTTATCAGCACAATGTACACTGGAGCGACCAGAATACTATTATTATTTTCCTGATCTAGACTCTCACAGAAATTTGCTGTTGAACATCTGAAACATCAAATGGACTTTGATATGATAATGTAGAAATAAAATCTTCGCAGGATAAACACATTTAACATTGTACATCCTTGGCACAATATAGACTTTCACATTTACCCCTCTTTCCAGTTGTCTCTCCCTTAGACAGAGCTACTTTCAACAATACATTATGTGCTAATTGCAATTTTTTATTTGTTTCTTTTTCAGGATAGAAAGCTTGTTTATATTTGCATGGTCAAAGTAAGGATACACTAAGACATATGATTCTGCTGAAACCTACTCATTGCACATAATCATATTTCATGCCATGCTAAGCCAGAAAAAAAAAAGAAAAAAAAAGAGAGAGAGAAAAAAAGAAAGTCAGTGTCTGTAAAATTAAAAATAACTTCAATTCTGTACCTCACTTATGAAACATTGCAAATTTGGCCATCAATAAAACTTTCTCCAGAAAAGGTTTCCCCTCTCATCCAAAGCAGCAAAATGGCTATTTTAAATTTTTTTTTGCATATGACTACATGTCACTATTAAGATCAGGAGATACAAATGACTCTGAAAAATTACAAATAGCGTTCTCACGAACCTGTCAAGCTGAATGGGTTTGTGGGCTGATATTGTACAAAGAACATTAATTATCAAACAGCATGGAACCTGAACAACATGGCATCTGGAATATTTCTCATCAGTCAGGTGTTCAGGCAGTGAATACTGGTGCAGTTTGACTGAGAGCAAGGGGGTTTGTACCTACTTATACCACTGGAGGATGTTTCCCACTATAGGTTTAAAATATCTTGTCCTTTTCTGTTCTTGTTTAATAAGCCATTATTTCTGCAGCTAAAGCTTCTGAAAAGCATGATTTCTGTGTCAGAGGGATAAAAATACCCCTGACACATGCAGATTTCATTTAGAAAAGCATCAGAAGATTCACAGTTTGAGCTGGAATTTATTATTGATCCTTTCAGCTCGATGCCAATTTGAAACTGTGCTCTGAAACAATACCCTTTCCTTAGTCAAACCCTTACAGCAGAATTAAGAAAAATATAAACCCACACAATTTTAAAAAAGAACCACTATTTTTCAGAGTATGTTATGGATCCACTATTAGACATATAGATTAATAAATGAGCAGGAACTTGTATTAGATAAGAACTTGTAAAACATGTATTTTCTTCTTTTTAGTTTCTATTTGTCTGAAAAAAAATTTAATTTCTGTCTTGAGAGCACCACACTGCAATTGGAGACCAAGTGCAATAAGGCTTATAGAGACAGAGTAACAATATGAAATTAACCTTGGAACTTGACAAAACACTTTTAAATCTGAAGCAAAGATTTTCTTGTGAAGAAAAATCAGTATGATTCAACTTCTCTTCCATTCAGATTGACATGAATAGAAATTTCTGCATAAAAACTAAACTTTGTTTTGTTTATGGATTCATTTCTTTTTTTGGCGTAACAAAATGCCAAAATTTCTCAAACTTTTAAAATTCAGAAGCCCAGAACTGTTTGGGTATTTATAGCCATACTATATATACACTATATAGCTGTACTATGCTAAAATGAAGCTCAGGAACAAGTCTACTTGCTCGCTTGCTTCCACTTCATCCAGAGCCTTACCTGAGGTTTTACCAGCAGAGCTCTCTTTGTAGTTGCAATTCAGGATGAGGTCTCACTGACATAATTTTGGCTGGGCTGAGCACTTATGTTGCCATTTTTTAGTGAAATGGGAGAGGGCACTACAAAACGTGCAACTTTCTGACCATGTCCTTTGATTGTCCTAGTCTAGAAAGCATCTTCTGGACATGCATGGAATACATGAAAAAGAGCAAACTACACCCCAAATACAGTGCCTGGGGATTATTTCACCCCAAACCCAAAATACTGCTTGCAAAGACTGGAAAGGGAGAGGGTCTGGGGACTGAAGGAAGCACCCTAAGGATCAATGAGGAGATATATGTGGCTTAAACACAGTCAACACTCATTTACTACTATTTGTCCCCACCCTGTGCTTTTCCTTGCAGCTCCTAAATTTAAATTCATTCTTTTGGCTCTAACAGTTTAGCAGTCCTTGTCTGTCACTCTCAGCCCTCAAACAGAAGTTTGCCTGCTGGAACACAAACTGCAAAATATATGTGTGCTGGGAGTTTCCAATACACTTCTTTAGCAAAAAAAAAAATCACTTTCATCAATATTTTGTCTAATAAACAGAACTCTGAAGTGAACACAGATACCTCCCAGCCTTAATCTCTTTGGCTGGTGGGGGAAATCTTCAGAGGAAACACGAGCATGACTTTGTCTTTAGCCCTCAGACATCTCATTACAGCCATTCATCTGTCAAGGACTTCATCATCTGAAAATCCACCACTTTGGAAGCCAAGAAAAATTCTTACTCATACTCTTTATTCAAAAACTTTCTAAAATCTGGCTATTTTGAAAGAAAAACTATAAATGAGGAGAGAGTAGGACTTTCCTGGTGAGTATCATTTTTGGCAGCAGACACAGTTAGGAAGCTGCAGCTGCAAGTTCCAGTCTTTGTACACCTCATTTACGACACAGCCTTTCTCTGGAATAATCCTTTTAGTGATGTTACAGCTGTTAGGGTTGTAATTCAACAGAACCAGCATATCACAGACTACCTCTGAAATCACCAGCCATTTCAGAGGTATAAAAGAACATATTGGATTGCAGTGGGAATTCAGTACACTAGAAAGCTTGTGAGGAAGGCTGCTTTTTAACAAGTATGTTTTCAAAGCGTCTGATTTTGCAAGGCTAGTTTGTGAACTGCTGGCTAAGCAGCCAGGTGGTGCAGCTGATTCCAGATATAGCAGGTCTTAAAAATTACAACATCATTGTATAAAAATAAGATGGGAAGAGTATAAACTCTGAAGTGGAGAAAAATTAGTTTCCATGCTTCAGATAATTTTGGAGGCTGGCTAAAAGGACTCTGGAATCTTTCAGTAACAACTGACCATGTGTGGCCTCTTTTGAGCAAATTTATGAATGTTCATGCATAAAGAGTCTCATAGAACCACAGAATTCTAGAACATCCTGAGCTGGAAGGGACCACAAGGATTATTGTGTCCAACTCCCAGCCTTACAGCCTTACACAGGACAATCCTAAGAATCCCACCATGTGATAGAGAGTGTTGTCCAAACACTCCTTGAGCTCTGTCAGGCTTGGTGCTGTGACCCCTGCCCTGGGGAGCCTGTTCAGTGCCCAACCACTCTCTGGGGGAAGAATTTTTTCCTTATATCCGACCTAAACCTCCTGGATACAACTTCAGGCCATTCCCTTGACTCCTGTCATAGTCACCAGAGAAAAGAGATCAGTGCCTGCCCCTCCTCTGTCCCTCATGAGCAAGCTGTAGCCCGTGATGTGCTGTTCCCTCAGTCTCCTCCAGGGTGAACGAGCCAAGTGACCTCAGCCACTTCTCACTTTAGAGAATTAGTTTTGTTAACTACTGAGGATTTTGAGGATCCTTTTTCCCTTAAGCATTTTTCCTCATCAACTGACACAGAAATCTTGCTTCTACAGAAAAGTTCATCTGAGCTTGACTTGACTTTTGCTTAAATCAAGGACAGGTTGAACATTAAACACAGCTTGTGTTTTGACAAGAAAGCATGTCAAACAAGGTGTGAGCAGAAGGGAAAATCCTCTCTATTCCATAAGGAAGATATGACAGAGAAGCCAATATACAGCTGGAAAGTACATAGCAGGCAGAGGATGATACTACACTGATAACAACAATAACAAAGTACGATAATCTTTTAGAATCTAAAGGTAAGTGCCTTCCAAAGAGGCATTTAGTGGATTATCCTAAAATCCGCACTATCACCATGTAGGTCAGTTAATCCAGAGTTGGGGAAAGTCTCCAGGCAGAAAAAGAAAAACAAGTACCAAAGTAAAGAGAGGCACAGTACATAAACACACATGGACACGCATCACTTCTCTGCTCACAAAGAAAAACAGCTTCACCTCTGATCTCATTTGAACCACCAGAAGCAAATCTGATCTCAGAAACATTCTGCAGTAGGAACATAAAGATGATAATTGAAAGTTTATTACTTAACACTCGGCAAAGCTATTTCCCATGGCAATTTGATAAATACCTTGACTTTTCTGCCTGTCATAACCTCAGACGTTTATTGCCTCATTTGCTATAACAAACGTTCAGTTATCTCCTGACTACCCAGCTTACGTTTAACAGACCGTGCAGAGGGAATGTTGCCACCGTACAAAAAAGCCCAGATGAGACTGGAATTTCAGGTGGCAGGAGAGACATCAGCTTTTCAGAGAACTGCAACCCATCATACACTAGGAAAGCCGCTGAGTTGAAGCAGAAATCCTGATTAAACAGGCTGCAGGGAAGCAGAGGGTCCTTTCTGCTGGTTGAGTCACTCCTCACTCTTTCCAAGTCATAGGGAGGGCACAGTCCCACACCTCCATGCAATGCCATAGGGCAGCCAGAAAAAAATCATCATGGGTCACCTTACTGGGACTGTTCAAATTATGTATTTATTGCTTTATTTACCCCAAGCCTTGATCTATTTATTTAATTATTTATTTATTTACTTCAGTCCTTGATTAGGCTTGATAATCCTTGATAAGGTCATCTTAGATAGCAGAGCTTTGCAATTAAAAAAAATAAATTATTGGTGTAGGTGAATCCAGTCTCAGAGTAGATAATATGCCTCCAGAGCAGTGAGACTTTTATGTCCAAAAGGATAAACAGAATGTGGGCTGACACTGCCAACAGTCTGAGTTCTCTCTGCTCTTTGATGAATTAATGAATTAATTGCTCAGAGGCACAGGGCACTGGAGCAAGTCAGGGTTCTCCTTCCCTTTGTGTGGCATCGGGGCCAGCCTGTTCCCAGCCAGCAATGGAAAATATGTATTTTGAAGCTGAGGGCATCTTGGAGAAGAGATAGAAATTTTTCTGATACTTACTTGAGAATTATGGGGAAAATGTTGCCATTGACAGATATCCAGCTTCAGTGAGGTCGTGCACCTCAGTCATTGTAGCTCACTCCAATCATCAGGTATTTGGGATCACCAGGTGTATTGTGCCACCTGCACAGGCACATCCTGCCCTTCTTACAGTGTCTGCACATGCAGGTGGTTATTGTGAGGCAAATCTGTCCCAAGCCACCTCTCAGTGACAATAAGTGGCACCTGTGGCACCAATATGGGTAGCACCCACAACTCTAGCAGCCTCCACATCTGGAGAGGTTTCATCTTTTATAAAAGGAAGTGAAATGGAACAAATTCCCAAGTTAATGAAAAGAGAAATTTAATTTTCCAACAGAAAGCAGATAATACTCATAAAGTTGTCAAGGTGGAAAAGACCTCCAAGATCATCAAGTCCAGCCTTCAACCAAGTACCACCACACCCACTAAAACATATTGCAAAGTGCCAGGTCTCATTCTTTGAGCACTTCCCAAGATGATGACTCCACCATTTCCCTGGAGATCCTTTTCCAATGTTTTACACTGTTTCAGTGAAGTTTTTCCTAATATCCAACCTGAACCTCCCCTGGTGCAACGTGAGATCATTTCCCTTTGTCCTATCACTGGTCGCATGTGACAAAAGGAAAAACATACATGGAAGATGATTGCAGTGGAAAATTTCAGGCCTGTTGTTTTCAGAGCTTACCTTGGTGCTTGGGTGCTTCCAGCACCTGAGAAAAGACCTCAAAGAAGCCAATGGATTATAATTTCCTATGGAGCCAGTATTAGAAGTTTATTCTTTGGTCTGCATTTCTCTGATATTATTCCAATTAGCTGCATTATGATGGGGGTGCCTGGAGGCTGAATTATTTCAGTTCACCAGGGATGCCTGCTGTATTAATTTTTAAACAATACATTTTAAATATTTACTGAAGTTTTTAAGAACCTGCATCATGATGCCAAAGCTGTCCTTAACAAGAAGGATTCAACCGTTTTCTAAAAAGTTCTACTTGTTTTATCATTCAGTCAAAGTTCCAAATTTAAGGGGAAATATTAGCCTGTCTTTGTAATGACTCTCCAACCTGAAAGAACTTGTGATGTGGGTTTTTTTTCATTTCTTTTATCTATACATTTTACCTGGAGACATTTCTGGTGAGAGAATTAATTCTTTTAGTGATAAATTCCACACCCTGGATTAAGAGAAAGAAGATGACAAAGTCAGAGAAAAGGTAAAAGGTGAAAATGAGAATAATTTCCAAATATATTGCTCTTTTCCTGAAATTCCAGATCTCAGATGCAATTGGATATAGAAATGTTCATCTTCTGGTACATAAAAGTAAAACAAGAGAAAAAAAATATTTTTTAAATTTTAAAGGTTATGTAAACCTTTACATAGAATTATTTAATTCTGAAGTTTAAAATTGAGTAACAGAAGTATTTATATATTCCTATGTATATATTTTGATCAGAATTTGAATTGGTGTTCAGAGAGGCTGTGGGATCTCCATCCATGCAGTTACTTGAAGATCACCTGGAAATGTCCCTGAGCAATCTAACCTAATTTTTCAGGTGGCTTTTCTCTAAGCAAGATGTTTTGGGTGACTTTTAGGAGTCATCTTAAATCTGTCTATGGTTCTGTGTCTATAAGTGATAAAGCATCTTGGAGGAGCTTCGGTGAAATTACAAAGCTTGGTGTGCATCTCCAAGAAGGAAACCCATTTGGTCAACCCCTCCTGAAGATCCAAATTTCTCTGTGGGTTTAGAGATGCAGAGAGGAAGTCACAGATGCAAGGACATGGCTGAATGGGACCCTGAGCAATGCCCCTGACCATGTTCTTCATAGACTAGATCCCACAAAAGCAATATTAAGTCATTCATCAGAAAAAAAGGTTAGATTATGAATCAAAATCAATGGCAAATTTAGGAGCTTCCTGTGGCAGACTTTCCCTGGAACAATCTCGGAGAAGGCTTTTCTTCTTTTTTGAGAGGTATAGAGTATTCTTTTTTTCTGTTACTGTTTTTTTTAAGAAATTCTTTTGCTATTGCTGATGTGTTTTGGTAGGTTTCAGTTCTACTGTTTATTTCCCCTTCTCGAATGAAAATTTCATCACCATCAACACTTACTTGCATTGTTACTACCTTTTGTGATAAAAACAGCATTTTTCCAATAGAAAAATATTTCTTGACTTTTTTTTTCCCTCAGCTTCATCTGTAAAATTTATTCAGCACATTTGTGGTGTATTGACCTTGGCTGGATTCAGGGGCATATCAAAGCCACACTGTCACTTCCCTCCTCGGCTGAACAGGGCAGGAAGAAATTAAGATGGAAGGCTCATGGTTTGAGATAAGGACAGAGTGATATCACTTACCAGTGACCATCATGGGTAAAACAGATGTGACTTAGAAAAAAATTCAATTTATTACAAATCAAAACAGAGGAGGACAATAAGAAAAAACCTAAGCCTTAAAACATCTTTGCCCCCACCCTTCCTTTCCTCCTGGGTTCAACTTTACTTCCAATTTGTCAGTGGTGCAGGTGGATGGGGAATGGGGATTGTGGTCAGTTCATCACGTGTTGTTTCAGCTGCTCCTTCCTCCTCAGTGGGATGACCCCTCACACTCTTCCCCTGCTACGTAGGGTCCCTCCCTGGGGAGGCATCCTTCATGACCTTCTCCACCCTGAGTCCTTTCCACATCTTTCGTGAACTGCTGCAGCATGGCTTCCCCATGGGGTCACAAGTTCTGGCAGCAAACCTGCTCCAGCACAGGCTCTCCACGGGCTCAGAGCCTCCTGTGGACACGTCCACCTGCTCTGCAGTGGGGTCTCCCATGAACTGCAGGTGGATCTCTGCTCCTTCCCCATGGGCCCCCTGAGCTGTGGAGAACCTCTGCTCCAGCACCTGGAGCACCTCTTCCCCTTCTCCCCCCCACCCTGCTGTTTCCAGAGTTGTTGCTCTCATATATTATTATCATTCCTCTTTCTGGCTGCAGCTGGATAGGATTTTTGCCCCACTTCTTAGAAACATTATCCCAGAGGTGCTTCCACTGTTACTGAGGTCTTCATCTTTGGCCAGCTGTGGGTCCATCTTAGAGCTGCCAGGGGCTGGCTCTTTCAGATATGCAGGGAGTTTCTGGCAGCTTCTCACAGAAGCCACCCCTGTAGCTCCCCTGCTACCAAATCCTTACCACAAAAACTCAGTGCAGCATTCTATTGCCTGCTCAGTCACTGCAATGCCATTGCACAATGGGCACTAAATGAAAATGAAAATGAAAATTAAAATGAAAATAACCTAAGAACAAAATCCTCCTCTGGCCTGAAGCAGTGGAGGTGAAATCAATAGCTCTATGCTCAACTACATATAAGGTCCAAACCTGTAATGTAATGTACAGGATTTCCAGCAACCCCTCAAAACCAGACACTTCTTTCTATTAAAGGATTCACATCTTAACCATTATTAGGAAAGCCTTCTTATCTTCTAACTCAGCTCCGCAGAGTAATTTCTCACTCGTTTCCCTCTCTGCTTATCTAAGTATTTCTGTTCATATGCTATTTTGATATCAACATCACCAAGCTAATTTAGTGGGCTTTCTTGGTTCACAGATGAGGAATTACATGGTTTTGGTAGGAGTGAGTGTTCAACAATTGAATTGACTCCACATGGTGCTCTGTGTTATTTTGATTGATATGGTCAAATCCAAAGACCCGTACCTGATGTTGAAAGCAGTCCAGTATGGGTCCAGCACAGTTTTAGTCTAACTAAGGTGCTGCTCAGAACACTCAGGATTTATACAAAAAGCAGGTTAAATCCTTGATGTATAAGTTCTGTCACTTTTTCTGCAGTAAGGAATTTCCCTACAACAGTTTTCTCTGTCCATTGATAACACTGCATAAACAACAGAGAATCACCTTATACACAAGTAGAAGTTGATAACATCAGTCAAATATTTAGTTTAGATTACAATAGGCATAAAATGCAGTAAAGTAAATTATGATCAGAGGTAAGAGAAATATTTACTCTGGGTGGTTTCACTTCAGTCACTTGCCCAGAGAGCTGATGGAATCTCAATCCCTAGAGATATTTTAAAACTCTTCAGGACATGGGCCTGTGCAACTAAGTATATCTTCAAAGGCCTCCCTGCCTTGGGCATGGGATGGGCCAGTTCTCCAGGGGTGCCTTCCAAGTGAAGTTAGTAATGATATGACAAAGCTTTGCAGTCCTTTGCAGCCATGACATGCTGACAGACAGCTAAATCTAGTCATGGTGCCTGATTGTAAATCTACAGCATAAAGATGATCCTTCCCAAGAGGCACAGCTAAATCAGGGAATTTAAAATTGCATATCTGTGTTGTTACAACAGGAAGAATAAAAGGGGAAAGGGTATTTGTGCTGTATTTGCTGGCATATGTAGAGAAATGTCGTCAACTGTAGAGAAACTCACCAACTGTGGAGAAATTCCACAGCAGAGCTACTGTGGCGCTTTCTACAGGAGCAAGAATATTTCAGAGCAAAATTAAATTAATAACTCATCAGTCATAACTGTAAGAAAAAAATCAGCAAGTGTTACACAAAGGCTATCAGGTCCACCTCCTCAATGTCCTTTTCTATACTCCAGGACTCTGCAACATCCCAAATACAACCTGAGAACAATCAGACAAGCAAGACAGGCTGTAAGCACTGTCTCAAGAGGGGAGTAGGAGGAAGTGCTGCAGCTTTCTGAGCTCTCACAGCAGGGCCCTGGCAAACACCTACACAGAGCTGCTCCCAACTGTGAGACTCACAGCTGGTACAGACCCACCTGGATCTCTCTGCAGGCTGCATGCAGGGGGGGAATAAAGCAGTGAGAGGAGGAAATAAAGTTGTGCCTGTGAGAGGATCCCAGGATGGAGAGCAGCACTGCAGGATGCTGTTACAAGCACGGAGATCCAGGGCTCAGGCTGCAAAGGTGATGGACTGCAGGATGCACAAGCCAAGGGACACTTCTTGTTCGTGGCCTCATATTGCCCATGTCAGCCACGTTGTAAAGTTAGGGGTAAGAGCAGGAGGGGAAGAAATGAGACTGGAAGTTCTAATGTCATTGGCACAGGGCTGACTAAAGAAAAAGATTATTAGGGTTGCAAACTTAAATCCATACCTGTGCAAATACACTGCAGCAATATGTGGACAAATTAATAGACTGGGTCAGCCCCCAAAAAACTCCACAGTATTCTAACACTTTTGTTATTTACATTTTAAAGCCTAATTTAAAGAATATTGAGAGAAGACAAAACCTGCAAATACTGACTAGTACCTTTCATTTCCTTACTTGACAGAACTTTGTTTTAAATTGTAGGAAAGCATTATTGCCAGAATAAAAACTTAGATTAAATATGTTAATTGTAAATTTACTATTTTCTCCACTGCTAACATCTATAGGCTGGTCTTTGCAGCGGAAAGATCGGCACCTTTCTCCTGGGTTCTCCTCAAAATTTGTGTTGTGAAAGAGATGAACGAAGATGAAGAATCTAAGAATCTAAAGGATGAATGAGAAGACTGAAAAGTGATACAAATTTCCTGGCAGGGTAATATAAAGATCAACCTCCATGAAAATGTTGTTCCTCTTGTCACCCTATCCTTCACCACTCTTAATGTATATAGGAATAGATAACAAAATATATCTCATTGTATTAAAAATACTAGCAGATTGTTTTTTTATCTTCTCCAAATTCTAATAGATCTCTATTTCATATAAAATAATAAATTTGGAGGAGTTGCAAGACACATTGTCTCCAACTGCACTGTCATTAATGTTTATTTTTTTAAAATACAAAACAGGACAATTTTAATAAATCAATAAAAAGCCAGTCTAAAACCTGAAGCCCTCTACAACCCTGGCAAACCTCTCCTGGGAGAAGAGATATTAATTTTTGTCCTGGGTAGCCTTCTCTAGCAATCAAGGCACCTGAATAGAGAATATAAAATTCCCAAAATCTCATGGATGGCACTTGAGCTTTGATGTTACTTAACTCTAAATATGAGAGGAGGCGTGGGGGCTGCAGCTGTAAGAGCACTGCAGGCAGAACAGAGGTTTTCTGTCTCTGCTCACCTCTCCTTTAAAGAGCTTCTGAACACCTGCAGCTCACATTAACTGCAATTTGTGGAAGCCAAACCAGTCTGGGAATCAGCGCCAATGCCCACACAACAACGTGCATTAAAATGAAGCACTCTGGTACTTCAACATCAGCAAGTCACTAATAATTTAAATAACTAATAATTACTGAAAACCACCTGTATACAGCCTGCCTGAAAGGCTTCTATTGCTGAAATACAAAGCAAGCAAATGCCTCACTCTTTCAACATCTAATTTAGCTTAATATGCTATCTGCACATCTGCTTTTTCAAAAAGCTATTAAACAAATTATATTGTAATACATCTTATTTTTATTTCTTTTTTAAACAACCCACCAATTCAGAATTTACTCACATTCCTCTGTATAATTTTTTCTGCCAGGAATAGACTGAAATACTGATAAAGCCTATTTAGGAGCTATTCACTGTTGCTAAGAGGATATCAACACAACTGTTAGCCAGAATCAGTCATGGTAGAGAATAAGAGAGTAATGTTTCAGTGGATTTTTTGTCTAGCTTCATAGCCTAAATCAAAGGAACAATAGAAGCTATTTTCTTTTGTTGTTAAAATTTCCCATTAGTAGTTCGATGTTGTTTAGTCGGTTGAACTGGCATTTGTTCTGAACAATCCACCAAAGAGTTGTTTCAGTGCAGTCAATAAATCACCATTAGTCTCATAAAGGGAATAAAATATGATTTTCAAAACGCAGCACGAGCACTGATGTTCATTATAACGGGCATGGAGTCACCTACATAGCAAATGTGGGATCACATCAGCTCTAACATACACAAGATTACTGTGTCTGCAGAAGAGCAGGATGGTGCATAAATTCCCCTTCCCACTCATGTGTACCTGCACATGGCAAATGTTGGAAATTTCATAAGGTACATTTACTTGTTGCACGTATCCCAAGCTGCCAAGGTGACTTAGCAATCTATTTTGACACTGCTTTAAGATCTTCAGAACTTCAGATTTGTACAGTAATGTGTTTGTTCATTTTACTTGAGTTGAAAGCATCCCTGGCATTGTCAGGAGGCAGAAAGTCCCCCAGGATTTTTAAGCATACTGGCACTTTCCTATCAATACTGACCACTGGACATTAAAATTATGAGAGCTGTAGAATGCTAAGCAAAGTGTTGAACTTGACTTTTCTTGCATAAAGCAAACATCATGGGGCTCATCTCTTTTAAAATAGTTGTGAGCTATGATATACAAACTTACTTTTTAGTAGATTACTTACCTAGGTGTGCAAAATTTATTTTAAAATAGGTGTGATTTTTTTTATTTTTTAGAAAAGAGTAGAGACAAAGAGATATTTATTTCCTTTATTAAAAGTGAAAAGTGAAAAAGGCTAAAAGGAGAAACTGAAAAAGCACAATGTGTCACCTGACACGTGGATGATTCCCCCATCTGTAAATTTAGGTACAGATGGCCCAGGGGGATCTTGGAGTCTCACTCTCTGGAAGGATTCCAACCCCACCTGGATCTGTTCCTGTGTCACCTGCTTCAGGTGACCCTTCCTTGGCAGGGGGGTTGGACTGGATCATCTCCAGAGGTCCCTTCCAACCCTAAAAATTCTGTGATCTATAACCTGTACGACTACATACTACCTGTGTGACTACAAACAGGATTACAGAAGCATTTTTCTGTTTCCTTGTTGTGAGGTGCTGGCTCTACTGTTACTATTGTTTCCTTATTGTTCAACTGCCATCTGAAGATCTAAAAAGATATGATTTCATGGGAGACAAACAAACAAACAAAAAACTTAAAAAGGAAAGAAAAGCCAGTTTTCTATGGCCAACATCATATGTGGAAAAATATTGTTGATTTTGGAAGTTTGTAATCAAAGCATTCTAATTTTAAGATGTATTTTTTCTTTCCTATTGCTGCATGATAGATTAAAAAAAAAACCCCTTCCCTAATTAGAAATCAAAAATATTAAAAAAGGTATGTGAAAATAATACATTACAGAATCAAATATTGAGAAAATTATTTTTCTTCCCTTCTTGAGTTTCAGAGTATTTTTATACTTTTTTTTACCAGCATATTAGAAATATTCTCAGGAAAAAGGGTGATTTCAGAGGGCAGGTGTCGGAGTCTGGGACATCCCTTTGGGAGTCCAGAGTTGCTGAGACCCTGGTCAGGGGGCTCTGAGACCCTGGAATGATGCCCAAAACATCTGTGGGTTTGATTATAGCCCTTGAAACAAATNCAGGGACAGTTCCAGGACAAGAGAAAGAAGGCTGCACATACAGCCTTGACAAACTGGTATCACAAAATAAAGGCACCAAATCAAAAATGCAGATTTTAAAGGAATTGATTCAAGTCCCTTCAACCTTTCCCTTCCATATGATCATTATATTTTAAATGACAGGAGAATTGCTAACTCTCCACTCAGACCAACAAGCCACGACAGCAGACAACAGGAAATGTGAATATTGGCCTAGCCTGAGCTGCAGGAACAAGATCTGAAAGATATCATCTTTCTTTGGCTCTGGTACACATGAAAATTGACCTTAGGAGCTGTGCTTTATTGGCCTGTACACAAATGGCACAACTGGTGAACAGGACTCTGTACAGGAGGAAAAATTAGTTGCTGTTTCTCCCCTTTCCATGCTAAAATTCTCCCCCCACTCCGAGGAAATTCCATCTGTTGGCCTGATAAATCAGAAAATAGGAAATTAAGAAGAAAAAAAAAGGAATTCTTCCTTTTCAATGCATTTGATGTAAGAAATCAATATTCAGTCATGGACTGCATCTGATCTGCAACTTCAATCCTGACAACCCACTCCTGATGCTTCAACCAGGATTTCAGTAGAGGAAGGCTAAACTTTGCCCTAGCACCAGATACTGTGTCAACCCAGAATGCCAATATGGTGATATGAATTCAGGCATCTAACCGACAAAGATGGGAGCTTGTCTTGAATTTGAAGCACCCAATATAATTCTGTTTTAAATAAATTCATAATTAAATTCTTAATCTTTCCAGACACAGTCATCACCTGAAAGTAACAAAGCAACTCCCATCCCCTGCTTCCCAGGGATTTTCACACTGAAATATATAAAGTTCTTATATTTTGAAACATATAAAGTTCCAGCTGTGTGGAGTGAGTGGATTATTACACTTTAATGCAGCAGGAAATGCACACAGAAGGGATCTACATGCTGCACTTTGTGAAGTCAACATCTTCATTCCTCTCTGCCTTTCAACAGCCCAGAATGTTCTAGCACTACAAAAAGGTGGCTAAATGTATCAATAGGAAGCAGTGCTTACTTCTTCAGTCCTCGGGAGGGAGATGGAATAGCTGGGTATTTAAAAATTGCAAGTAAGATGTGAAGATATATTGGAATTTAAAGATTTCCTTGGTGAACTGACCACAGGCATGGGAATACAAGAAATGCTATGGCTGAGGATGAGGCTTATTCAAGATATGTTTGCTACAGACTAAAGAGAGAAACGTAGAGTCACAGAATTGTTGGAAGGGACCTCCAAGCTCATCTTGTCACAAGCCCCTGCCATGGGCAGGGACACCTTTCACCAGACCACATTACTCAAAGCCCCATCCAACCTTGAACACTTCTCAGGGATGGGGCAGCCACAACTTCTCACACCATATTTCTACCAACACACGTGCATACAGCCAGAAATACACCTGCACAAAATTATACACAAAATTATATATGATGATTTATATAATGAGAGTGCAGAGCAATTCTTTGTGTCATTTCTATGCTTGTTACTTTTTCAATGATATCTAATGGCAAATTTTAAATGTTTTGAAGATCATCTTCCTGCTGTTTTTGAGCATGGCTAGCAATCCCCATGACAGAAGTGATAAGGGTTTTTTTCCACAGCTGAGCCACAGTGTCTGAAAATATCCCAAGTGCTTCCCCAAAGCACAGAGAGATGGTGAATGAAAACTTGTATAAACATGATAAATGTATGTCACTGAAAAGCAGACCCTGCAGTTTTAAGAATGTTGGGTTTTGGGGTTTTTTTTATCATTTGTGCTGAAAATGTTTCAAACTACAGCCAGTTGTTAGGCTGTAGTGTCATCTCTCACTTCACCAAGCCTTGGTACTAGCCACTGAGGAGCAGCCCTTTAAATTGTGGCTCACATCCAACCCCTTAAAAGGGCAACCTCAAGTTTAATGACCCTGACAAAAATGAATAATGTTGAAATAAGTTCTAGAAGAAAAATCAGTTAGAAATCAAAGTACATCTCTACTAAAGCCTAGGCTCCTGCAGCAAGCCTTGGAGTACCAGACTCTGCCTTTTTCTATAAGAATTGTTCAAAACCAGCATAAATCCCACAAATGTGATTATTATTCCAGATTCACAGGGAATATTTCTTACTTTGGACTTTTTTTTAAAATGCTTCATTTAAGTTGCCCTTAATAGGCATTCATGTCACTATTTGAATTAAAGAGCATTGAAAGCAGATGTTTCTTACAGACAGAACAGCGAGACTTATGTCAACCCTTTGCTGCCTGTAGTAGGTCAATGTGGAATTCCACTGAAAAATTCCTCTCATACACATAAGAGCTTTTATTCCATAGAGTTCAAACAGATCACAAGAGCTGTCCAACAAACTTTTTCATCATCATTATCTGATCTCCAAGGTGTCGTGTGGCTGTCTGATGCTACTGAAGACTAAAATGTTTCAGAAATTCTTGGACAGAAAATATAATGTATATGCATGGGGTTGGTTGACAGATGTCTCTGAAGATACATATTTTACTGTTCTGTATAATTTGGAGTTTCTAGGGTTTATGTACAGAAATACCACATTTTCATAATTCATCTGAGAAGAAATTAAATTAATATCTGTTCATTGCCTGTGAGAACAGAGAAGCTTTTCATATGGCTTGGGGTAACTGCTCTAAAAATTAAATAGCCACACTTCCAACCAAATGAAACTACATAAGGGGTTAAATTCCCTATGAATTCTAAAAGAATTTTCCTATTATGAGATCTGCCTGTTTTCCTCAGTCATGTCAGCCAGGGTAATTTGTCAAGAGACAGAGACTCACTACGAGCATCACTTTTACTCACTAAGCAGCAGTGGATATTCTAGCCACTAAACATTTTGATGGAATGACCTATCTATTCAGCTCTTGGATCTTTCCACTATTTGTCTCTTGGCTGGATCCAGAGCAGCCATGATCAGCTCTTCCAATCTGTGATCACAGGGGTCCCTCTATCCTTTCCAAAACTTCATTTCACAGTCTCACTCCTGCACAGATATTTGTTCAATACAAAACAGCCTGGCACCCTGCTCCTGTCTCAAGATGGAAAAATGATTCCATGTACTCTGGGCAACCTTGTGATTATGTTGAGATCTGCATTTGTTTCTGTGTTGAGACACCTTTTAGTTTCTTTGTGTTTTTACTCCCTTTACAAATCTGTCCTGAGTCCACAGAATCAATACCATTCACTTGACCCAATGGGTGCAATTAAAGCTCTCATCCCAGCAGATTACTTCACACACTGTTTTTCTCATGCTATTTCAAATACTTCCTTTTTCCTCCAGCACACGAGGCAATTTGTACTTCAGCAGCCTGCAGGTATTGAACTGGTGTCCATAAAGGCTCACCAACCATTCCTACTTCATGCCACAAGTGGTCTTCTCTAGCTCATATTTAACAAAAGAGCTTTGGAATGGGCAAAGTGGAAACCTGGCTGATGATTTTGGCAAATTGCTACAAACCCACACTTATCCTTACTGCAGTCTCTTGATTTTTGTCTAGACCTGAAATCTCTGCTTGAATGCTTTTGAAACTTTTTTTTTTCTTGCACAGCACTGATTACAGGTGGAAAAGAGAAGTCTTTCCAAATCTTTATTGCTTTAATCAAGGATTATCTCTTTTCTAAGCCTTAAATAATCACAGAAAGAGAGTTGGAAGGGACCCACAAGGATAATTGAGTCCAGCTCTTGGCCTTAAACAGGATACCCCAACAATCCCTCAATGTGCCTAAGAGTGTTGTCCAAATGTTTCTTGAATTTCAGCAGGCTCAGTGCTGTGACCACTTCCTTGGGGAGCCTGTTCCAGTGCCCAACCACTCTCTGGGTGAAAACCCTTCTCTTAATATTCAACCAAAACCTGCCCTGACACAGCTCCAGCCGTCTATCAGGTCCTGTCACTCACCACCAGGGAGAGCAGAGCCTGCCCCTCTGCCTTCTCCTGGGAGAAGCTGCAGACTGACAGAAGCTGCATTTCTCCTTTGTTATATATACATACAACATACTGCACACAGAATGACTGTTTGGGGAAACAGTTTGGACCTGGTCAGTTTTTCACTTCAAAGGCAGATCTATGCTGGGATCTGCATGCTATATTTTGCTACAATTGTAATTTTTAAACAGCTTCTGCCTGACAGCACAGCCAAAGAGCAAAGGATTTAACGCAAACAAGCAAACAACCAAAACCAAACAATTATATTAAAGAATGAAAGACAATTTTAAAGGTTAAAAGTGTTAAATTTTAATAAAGAATGATCAGCATAGAATGGCTTAATTTTGCACTGGGTAATATCTATACAATCTGACTAGCTCTGGTAGGAAGGCACAAAAAGCAGAACTTTATTTTTTTGAAAGTCTGCCAGTGGTAGTGTCTGAGCTTCAGGGAAGAATTAATACTTACTCTCTTCTCATCAGTATTGGCAGCCCCCTAAAACAAAGTGCCACAGAATACAGAAACACTTATTAAAGCCTGGATACTTATACTAATATGTAAAAATGTTTGTCTTTTTTAAAAAAAAATATTATTATTAACTTTTTCACAAATATATTCAAACATCAGATCAAAAAATTAAAAAAAAAATCAGGTAAAGTGTTTTTAAGGTTATATAAGTCACAAACCATATTTGTCAACTTAGCTGACCCTAATATGGTAATTAACATAGAATTAATCTCTCTTGAAGGGATATAAAACATATGAAATCAAGAAAATCTGGAATCCAGCCCAGCAAAAGGGTTATATAAAAAGGATGTACTGAACCATTTAGTCAAAAACACTGCACTAATCTTTTGAAAGGAGATTCTAAATGCTAAATTTTAAAGTCATAGAATAAATAAAACCTTCAGGAGTTTATTCCTAACCCCACGAAACAGAATATTAATTACATCTTTAGAATGAGATAATTTCATATGCATAAACATGGCTCACACGTTAACCATCCTTTTTGCTAGAGGGTTTTGTCAGCTGGGAATATTAATTCATTTAAAGGAAAAAAACCAAACCAAACCAAAACAAACAACCCTAAAACAAGATCAAAAAACCCAGACACATGCTGTCAGTTTTATTGCAATGGCAAGAGACAAATCTGGCATGAAGAGTTAGTGTCCAAATCATTGGCTCAGTCTCTCTAGCAAAAAAACTCCAGCTAAAATCTGGAGAACAGGGACATGCTATTGAATAAAGAAATTCATAACCTGGTTTTAAAAGTAAAAACAACACAAATGATCCAAGGAAGCAGAATAAATTCACTAAGAAATGAGAGCAGTGAACAAAAGAATGGTTAAGAAGTTAAAGAGTCCTCTTCAGGAGAACCCACAGCCTCACAGAGAGCCCACAATCCCACAAGCAATGAAAACTAAGGAGGTATTTGCCATTCTCTAACCTCCATAACCCCCAGGCACTTTTCTGTCAGGGAAGAGGACCTACCACTTGTTCCTTTGCAAATTTAAATCTTCAGTTTGTTTGAGGGTCCCAAAGTGTTGAAATATGATCTTGAGATGAGCATGAATAAACTATGCAAGAAAAACAAAGCTGAAGTCTGAAAGTATCATGATACAGGATTGTACCACCATGAAGAATAAAATTGTGTGAGCAGCATCAAATGGACAAGGCAGCACCCAAAGGTTGCCTTAGGAGCCTAAGGAACTCAAAGCTGTGGTTTATACAAAACATGACCAATAAACAAAACAAAACAAAACAAAACAAAATTGAGAGAGAGAAGAGAGGGCAATCTTCAAACAAGAATGTGTTGTTTTCTCCTAGTGCTTCAGAGGTCAAACAGGCATAAAGGCAGTATATTTCTGTCAAGTGATGTATGGCTGCATAATTCACAACTGGTGATTCCTAATGCCCTCATTCTATTGAGCCAAATCAGCGTTAGACAATAGGAAGCACAAAAATCCTACCAGACAGAGAAGCTGTCTTTTCATGCCGACAGTCTAAATATACTTCCATCATTGCTCACAAAGACTAAACACAATACCTGAATCCCCAAAAAGACTAGGCAAAGTTATCAAAGGAACCCCTAAAGATACTTAAATATGATAAATACATTTAATGTGTTTTGCCTGGATTTAAAAACTGGTAGACTTTGTAAGGGGGACACAAAAACTGAAGTTTTATTAGGCACTAAACAATTCCCATGGCATTTTGATCCCTTCTTTGCCTTCAGCAAGTAATTCTTCCCCTTGCCTGTTTGTACACCCTTGGCACTAGGGGTCCATCATTCCCAGTGTTTAGCTCTCAAGGCTCAGACAGCTGAACATATTTAGTCTTATAAATAGAAAAAACATTTGCGTCAGGCTCTACACTATGTTAATTCCCTAAATTGCCATATTTTCATTACTCGTTATAAAACATCCTTTCATCCCCCTTCTCCCCCCTCCCCCATCAGGGAATGATCTCTTGTGTAAAGGAGATACATGTGGTTAACTGTTTAATTAATCCTCATGTTAGATCAGAGTTGCTTTCAGGGAAATACTTAAATTTATAGAAGGTAAAGAAAGAATATCAGCAAAATGGAAGCACCCCTTTCTCAAAAAAAGTTCAGATCTTCTGTCCAGTTATAGCCCCACTAATTGCAATGCTTCAAAAATTATTCACTTCATCCTCATTGGAACAGGTTTCCCAGGGAAATGGATGTCCCATTCCTGGCAGTGTCCAAGGCCAGGTTGGACTGGGCTTAGAGCAACCTGGTTTAGTGGAAGTGTCCCTGCCCATGGCAGTGGGGCTGGAGATAAATGGTGTTAAAGGTCCATTCCAACCCAAACCATTCCATGATTCTATGATATCTTTTTTTTCCCCCATTTCTCAGGAGAAGCTTGCAGAAATTAAAATCCTCTGACTGTTAAGTCGCACTCCCACCACAGTGGATTCCCATATGAACAAAAGAAGATTCTTTGCTCCATTACAGGACAAATTTCCCTTTGTTCTTTCTGTTCTCTCCAAATAATCTGCCATAATACAGGAATTTTACTGTAGCACTGAATAACCTTTGCAATAAACAAATTCATAATAGGTGGCTTCAGTGCCTTCACTGAGCAGAACTTTGAATTATATATATATAGGTCATATATATTACTATGTATACACATATATACAATATGTAGTCTTATAAGCAATATGATTTTCATTTACTGGAGAACTAGATAATCAAATAACTATCATCATGTTTCACAGGGCAATGAGGCAGCAATTAATTTGTTAATAATTGTGCACTGCTTTGGAAAGGTAAAATGCTCAAAGTGCTGGGTGCTATAATTAAGAAATTACTAAATGTTGGTAAACTGAAACCCAAAATCTCATATCTGAAATTGCTACAGAGCTGTTCACCCTCCATCTGTGAATACTGTTCTTGCAGCAACTATTGACTGCACACAGCACTAAGCTTGAGAAGGCTTCATTCTGAAAAGCTAGCAGATGAAATGCTGATCTTATTCAAGGCAATAAACACATTGCCCTGGCATCAGAGAGTCTCTGTCTTCAGACTATACCAGCTACTAGGAAGAAAATTATCCCATACCAGCCAAGAAAAGGACAGAGACTAGCTTTCATGGTGATTTTTTTTCCAGTTTAGGCAGCAATAGACAGTTTTAAGTAAGCAGTTTGTTTTGTTTTCTTTTAATTACCTCAAGAAGCCACTTTGTTTGCACAAAATGATTGACTGCAATAATTGGCTGTGTACAGAGAGGGTCTTAGAGTGGTATGATTTGGAATAGACCTTAAAAAACATCCAGTTCTGAATCCCCTGCCATGGGCCATGGGGTTGCTCAGAGCTCCATCCAACCTGGCCTTGAGTATTTCCAGGGATGGGACATCCACAGCTTCTGGGGCCAACCTGTGCCAGTGCATCGGCACCCTCACAGTGAATAATTTCTTCCTTATATCTAATCCAAAGCTCCTCTATTTCAGTTTGAAGCCATTGCCCCTTGGCCTGTCACTACCTGGTCTTGTAAAATGTTCCTCTCCATGGGCATCAGCAAAAGGCAGGTATGGAAAAAAGGTTTCTCTGCTTCTGTGCTTGGATATAAGCTTCAACAGCTTAAAATACCCAGAACTAGTGGAAACTCTTTAAAATTTAATGTTCATTAGAGTCTACTCATATTTCAAATCAGGATGAATTTTTGCTTCAAAGCAGGTGATGAAATTTTTGCTTTGTGTCATATTCACTGTATCATTAGAGTCTCTTTGACAATCAATTTGCCACAAAGTTCTGTCACATCATTCTGAATTGATCTAGGGAGAACGGTGACCTGCAGCAAGGAGTGACTTGAGAAGGGATCAGCTTGGTTTACCACAGTAGTTAGCTATTTGCACCACCAGCAAAGGAAGAACAGCATTTCTGTAGCTCAGACAATGTAAAAAAAAGTGTGAGGGAATTATTTGCTGTTGTCTACTAGAAATCATGAAGAAAACAGCCTCTTCTTTACCTTGAGTGAAAAGGCATTAAGCAAAAACACCCTTCTACTAATGAAAAAAATACCAAATTAAAGGCAGTATGACTGCCTTCTATGTTCTCTTTCAGTACCATGGGCAAAATCTGGTCTCAGTGGTTGTGTACAAAGATTTAGATAGTGAACGTGTTTGAAACACCTAAAAAACAAAATTTGCTTTTCCAAGCAAAACTTGATACTGAGGTCAAGGTGGATGCACAGCAGCTCAAATCCATTTGCAGTCTAACCTGATTTTGAAGGCACAACAACCAGGGCAGAGAGAGTACAGGTTAATAGTGCAAACTCATGCCTAAATCCATACAAACAAATCTTCAGGGGATTAGACTTTTCTACCCACATCATCTTCCAAATCACTCTGCTTGGTTTTGTGGTAAGCCTTCATGCTGTTTGTCAAAGCTGGAGCTGGCACCACTGGATTGATTGCTCCCACGAGAGGTTTCCTCACATTTCTAACAAAATTAAACAAATTTAAGCAACAGCTCAGTTTGCTTTCAAAAATATATACAGGTCTGCTACTTTATTTGATTTTGGGGTAGCAGTTAAAAGATCTGCAGCCTCTTCCCAATCATGCAAATAAATCATTGAGCTGAAAAACAGCATTTGAGGCATTATGCTTTAATAGTCACTTCTGGTATTACAAGCATGGTGAGCACAGCCATGGAGCCTGGGCACATGGAAAGCCAAGACTCACCAAGGCTCAATATAACAGTAGGGAGCTTGCTGCATAAAGAAGAAACTTCCAGGTTGCACACAGTTACATAGGCAAAAAATAGAACTAGTTTGCTTAGCATAAGCCTCTTTTATGTTGGGAGAAAACCACTAACAACTAGGAAAATAAAATTAAATTTAATGAAATTAAATGAAATCAAATGAAATTAATGAATCCTTTTTCCAAAGAAATTTGGCTACATAAGACTGAAGAAACACTATGAAATGAAAAAAAGTCACTATTCCTCATTTTTTTGGTCAGCTATCACGATAAAATGGACTACCCTGAGCAGAATGAGATAAGGCAGTGTCTCAAAATAACATAACTCAAACTGACACTATGGTGCCTTTGGAGACATAGGGTGGAAAGGCCCAGATTCTTCAGGAAAACAGCAGCATGGAGAAGTCATTCCTTATGTTGGAAATGTCCAGATAAAACAGAATAAACTTGGTTATGAATGTTCTCCAAGGTGTTATGAAGACATTTGAAGTATAGAAAATAATCGGTGGGTCTGTTGGGTATATTTTTAGTCACTCACATACTTCTGGAGGTATCCTATGTCTCTTTCAGATTTGCTCTGGAAGTTTCTTGTCTCAGTGAACTACAAAGGCAGGAGACTTTTAAAGCTGCATATGTTCATGTTCATGTTATAATTCCAAGACAGAATTATCATCATCAACTTCTCTTGATAAAGGTTGCTATCAGTTCTTAACCAGTCTAATTAAAGCTGCTTTTTCCTGAGTAGAAAGATCACAGTAAAAAAATAAAATTCTAGCACCTACGCCTCATCTCCCAATTTTTTGTGTAGTTTTGAGAAGCACACAATGCTGTGTAGCACTTCATGTACTTGGAAAACTTGGAGATGTAGCAGGAGTAATATTGGCTGAAGCGCAATAAAGGATGATAAACTATCTACCTGGGTATGGTATTACAATAAAAAAAAAAACAGTGTGGGTTTGAGGATCCAAGATGACACTTTTACAAAATATAACCATGTACTGTGTCCATCTCTTTTTCTCTGAAACTCTTACCAGCCTCTCTTTAGGCATTCAAAGAACTGCAGATGAAAGAATAAACAGATCCAAGACAGTGAATAACTGATCCCTCTTCTTCATTCGACACCAATTGTAGTAATGAGACCTTCCTTGGAAAATAAACAAGCTACATAATTAGTCTGCTATCTGGAGTCTCTTATATTCCTCACTTCAAGCAACATCAATCACTTGCATCCCACGTTATTTCCACTCAAGCATGGCATTCTTCTTACTGCTACGACAGAGCATTAGTGAGAAATGCCAAATCACATAAACAAAGTGGAACAGAATATTGTTTACAACACTGTATGGAATCCCATAATGTTTTATATTCTGCCTAAATTTTATATATATACATATATATATATATCTGTACATGTTTCCACTTCACATTTGAGCCTTGGCAGGCTCAGAATGATGCTTTACTAGCTCAGTTAAGGCATCAGTTCACTCTTACAAAATGCTCATGTAACTCCCTAGTGAACCAGTCAGATGCTGGAAAATAGCTTCCAGATCACAAGAGCACAAGCCAAGCAACACAGCATCCTTTATAAAAGCTGACTATTAAAGGATATAAGAGAAG
>VXBI01007467.1:763702-848528 GCA_013397375.1 Toxostoma redivivum
AAAAAAAAAAAAAAAGAGAACAGTGATTTGAGGCTTGTAGTAGATGTGAGACTTGACAAATATTCATAAACAAAACAAGATAAATATTGCCCTTAAAATTAAAAAGGAGGAGTTTGTCTTCTACCTCAGCAATTCCAGTGCTACAGACTGAAGCAAAATATTTAAATGAATAGTTCAGGTTCCTGGTGATAACCCTTCCTCCTGACCTGCAGATCCTGAGCAACCCAGTCTAGTGGAAGGTGTCCCTGCCTTTGGCAGGAGAGTTGAAATGAGATGATCTTTGAGGTCCCTTCCACCTCAAACTCTTCTAGGATTCTGTGGTTGATCCTACCAGAACAGCCACAGAAACCAAGTGAACAGCAGTCACTGGGTGGTGCATTGCACAGTGGTGGAGAGAGAAGGAAGCAACCATTTATCTTCCTAACATATTGTCAGTAATGTTTAAGAGGAAACAGGAGTGAAAATTTCTGGAACCAGTTTCCAGAACTTATAATCCACTACAGAGAGGAACAACTGGATGATCAACAGCACATTTGTGCAGCAGGACTGTCTAATCACAGGCTGGAGAAAGGTCACAAATTCCACTGATAGCTACAGCCACTCATGCCAGCATCTGCAGCAGCAAAGCATCTCAGCACCCCATGCTCCACCAGCCACAGTCAGTGAGGGCACCCCAGGCTGGGCTGGCACAGCCCATTCCCAGCTGGAGCCTGGCTGCTGTGGGAGATGCTGTGTGCAGCACCTGGGAGCTGGAGATGCACGGTGACCATGTCCAACAAACATCATCCAGGGTGCCAGGCCTGTCTGTGGAGTGGGGGAAGACAGCCATGGACCAGCAGCTTAGTTTACTGCCTGGATTCTTGAATTTTTCTTCTCAATTCTACACACTTCAGGCTTCAGCTATTCACCTGGCACCATACTGGTGCTCTCCTTGACTTCAGCAAGAGTCAGAAAGACTTGCAGTGCGTGAGGCAGGATAAATCTGCAACCACACACATTGAAGTTCAGGCTCTACAGTAACAAGAGGAAAATTCCAGGAGAATTCTCATAGAGACAGTGATGGCTAAGCCTCACAGAAGCACAGAATCATAGAATGTCCTGAGTTAAAAGAGATCCACAAGGATAATTGAGTCCAAATCCTGGCCCTGTATAGGACATCTCAAGAATGCCACCATGTGCTTAAGAGAATTGTCCAAATATTTTTTGAACCCTGTCAAGCTTGGTGCAGTGACCACTTCCCTGGGGAGCCTGTCCCAGTGCCCAACCACCCTCTGAGTGAAAACCCTTTTCCTAATATCCAAACTAAACCTCCCCTGACAGCTTCATGCTGTTCTCTTGAGCCTAATTGCTGGTCACCACAGAGAAGAGATCAGTGCCTGCCCCTCATCTTCCCCTCATGAGGAAGGTGTGGGCTACAATGAGGTCTCTCCCCTCAGCCTCCTCTTCTTCAGCCTGAACAAGCCAAGTGACTTCAGCTACTCCTTGTGTGGCTTCCCCTGCAGGCCCTTCACCATCTTCATTGTCCTTTGGACAATTTCCAATAGCTCTATATCCTTATATCCTCAGCCTCTCTTATTGCCACTCTAATAGCAGTTGCAGGAATTAGACCTTCAGGTGCAATTCTTTCCACAGTTTGTTGATTTACTAAATACTAAACATACTTCTTTTGGAAATCAGCTTCCAACACCTCTTCTTTCCCCACACAGAATAAGTTATTAAGGTACAAATAAGAACTGCTGCTGAATAATGGAAATTTCCTCCACTAAATGTGTTTTGTTTTAGTTTTTTTTCTCTTAATGTGCAGCCATAACCTCTGCAAATACCAGAAGCGTGCCTCTTTCTTTAAGAGGATCTGTGTGTTCCCATAAATGCACCCACACAAAGTGCTAAATTACTCTTCCAAACAAAGGGTACTGCATCTCTGAACCAACTCTCTCAGGGGCAAGGAACAGATGCTGCTCTGCTTGGGCTAAAGCACCTTCCCAACAGCTGTGCATCCCAGGGATGTCCTGCTGCAGCTGGGCACCAGGCTAAGCAAGTTATAATGCCTCTGTTATCCAAGCTGTCTCATGGCTTTGCATCTTTCAAGTTCAAATGCTGTTTCTGAACAAACTACATTTTTGCCAAATATGCCATTTATTCCCTGATTGTATCTTACAACCAAAATCCTTTACTATGCATAATGTGAAGCAATGCTAGGATTGCTTCACCATTTTTGCCCTCTGCTAGTCCAGCAACCAGCCACGAGTCCAGAGTGGGGCATCACACGGAGGAAGGTGATGGCAGATCACAGGAAATGTGGCAAAATGGCAGAACAGACCAGAAACCTGAATGGCAAAGGCAGTAGGAATGTGTATGATTGATTGAAAACAAAAGATCACTATGCCATAAAGACAAGTGTGAAGGGTGTTTGGAAAAGAGGGATAAGGCTTGGGATGTCTGTTTCCTGTTCCATATTTTGACAATAAATTAGTTTACACTCAGTAAAAGGACATACATCTACAGTGTAAATGGCTGTTCCTCAACTATTTGTCCAGGCTTCTGTTCAGACAGTGAAGACAAAGCTTGAGCATGATTTTTATGCCCTAAAGATTTATCAATGTCATTTCAGTGGGGATCTTTATGTAAAAATGTGAGGGGGGGGATGAGCAAATCTCATTGCAGTTCAAAGTACTCCAAGATTATACAAATGGTCCCCAAAATTAAGGGGGCTGGAGAAGGGCACAGCATTTCTCCTCTGATGGTCTGGCTGCACAAACTAGAGTCTCACAGGATGAGCTAGAGCCAATATCCCTCTAATTTTGTACCTGTGCAGCCATCAGAAGAAATATTCTCACCTAATGAAAGCCTGCATTCCACAGTGGAAGCAAATGGAGGGGCATCACCTCCAGACAGTTTAACCCCAAAGGTGGGATGAAGGCAGAAAAGAGGACTTCTGATAAGGACATTATCCCCATCACAAATACACCATAGTTGAATGACCATCTTTGATTATGAGAGGAACTGGAATGGACAGTACTTATAACCAAGATACACTTCAGGACTCACATGGTATAGCTGGGAGCATACATTTTAAATCACATATCTGTCTTAGGACTAAGAAATACTGTTCTTTCTAGCCAGAATAGGCTGCAGGGATTCTGTTGCCAACCATAACATATAAAAGAACTTACAAAATTACAGTCACACACTAAGGCATATGTCTCACATTTAACTTAATGTTTATCTTGTCAGGAAATTCAGCTAGACCATGCCAACATTTTGTTTCATTCATGCTGTCTTCAAAATCATCTGTTGTTGAGGGAGGAAAAGGAAGGGGAGAGAAAAGAAAATGCAACAGAATGATCCATATATATATATATAAAAGGGACAAAGTTCAAAATAATCTCATAAATAAGCCTCAAACCCAAAAGCATCGTACAAAGGACTCCATAGTAACAGCATTCACCTTTACGTGGATTGAATGTGCCATCCTCAATTTCATCTGGAAAATAAACAATGATTACAAAATTCTAAGTTCTAAAATGTGCCCTTCCCACATCTACAACATTAATTGGATTCCTTGATTTCTGATAAACCTTATTATGCTTGAAAGGTTTTGTGGGTTTTTGTGCTGAGGAAGTCACCTTTACACACTACAGACCTGGTATCAGCCACTCCTGAAGAATACACTCATAATAAAAATCAATTGGAACACAAAAAAAAGCAAAAGAGTGAAGTGGCATCTACTCCTTTCAAAATAATCTAAAATATTTTTATTTCCCTCATATTAGGAAAAAAAAATTCCTTACTTAAAACACAGCTTACACAAGTAAATAATTCATCATCATGAATTATTTAGTGATATGTGGACTTAATATGTTTACAAGTCCCAAGCTGTTTTACAAAAGAGGAAGCATTTATATAATTGGCACTCAAACTCTTTTTAAAATGTTTCTGTGATGTGAGGGTTCTGATTATCAGTGGCACAGGTCCTGGAAGAAAAGCTTTCATAAACAGAGCGTTTGGTGGGAAGATGGCACCAGTGGGGAATGACTGAGTAAGGCGATCTTTTCTTAGTAATTGGTGATTATTGCTGCTGAGCAAGATGATTCTTCCAAATGCCAGCCTGTAAGCCTTGAGTTATCTCAGGTATGCTAAAAGGTCTCCAAACCAGACATAATTAAGTCACTGACCTGAGGCATTATCTCCCAGAAGAGTCACCTACCACATGCAGACACAGGGCAAGCCAGACCCACTTCACTGTGAAATCAGCACCTTCCTAGGCAGTGCCTATTCCACAACTCCCCAGAGGAAGCCACTTATGCTGAGGAATAAACCTGCCCTTGACAGCCCAAGAAGGCTTTTGACAAGTTCATTTTCACCTTTGTCATGCTTTGCACACCACTCTCCTTTCAGAATTGCTGCCAGTTTCCCCTGGATATCTCCATGATCAGAAGTTCTCATGGAAATGCTCTTTGCACGTGCTGCCAGACCTCCTGTCCCTTTCTCAAAACTCTCTCTGAAAGCTGCTGATGACCCTGATCCTGATAATTCAGAAAATTTTAGAGGCCACTCACTTTCTGTTATAGATGTATAAAAAGCTGGACTAGATAAAACCCAGAGAAGGTTGGTCTGACCCCACATGTGACCCTGATTTGAGCAAGTGATTGGAATAGATGTTCCTTCCAACCAGAATTATCATACAAAACTATCCTGTGAACAAAAATAGCTTTTTGCTATTCACTTCATCAGAGGGTAAGTACAATAGCAGTCCCAGAAAGAAGCTAAGAAAGACAGGCAAGGAAGCTTGTCATTCCTGGTGCTCCCTTTATTAAGGTAACCCCAACTCAGAAGAGAAAAAAACCTCTGTGCTTTGCCTGCTCTGTCTCCAGCTGAACCCTCAAGCTCCAAAGAGTCCTAGAGGAGACACAAAGGAAACTGATATCCTTGGATCTCCTGGTTGTAATAATAAAATTTTAAAAAATAAAATTAAAAAAAAAAAAAAAAAAAAAAAAAAGAAAAAACTCATGTGCAGTGTGGAAAGGGCTTACCTTTGTGTTGGATCTTATAAAACCAGTTCTGTTAGCTGACATGTCTTCATGCAATATCCTGGCACATTCTGCTCTGAGGGAAGCACCTGTGCTTGCACAGGAAGCAGGCACCTGACTTTGGGAAGGGAAGCAAGGCAGGAGTGAAGATGCAGCCCCTGCATTCCTCCTACCTGCAGGTGTGGTGACCAAAGTAGCTACAGCCATTTCCCTGTGCATTCCTATCCCAGCCTCAGGTCTCAGTATTCAAACAAGTGAAGGAGCCCCACCACAGCTACACCTAATGCAGGAAGTTCAAATTAGAGCATTCAGGCCTTGCTTCTCCTCTTCACAGTCCCAGCACTTTGTGTTTGCATCCTTTACCTGGAGACAATGTCTCATCACTTGTGCCCAACAGGGTCAATTAACTCCCTCTTTTCACCAAGCACTTTTCTCATCTAGGTAGTGCTGGGTTAGAAGTTGGACTTGATGATCTTAAAAGTCTTTTCCAACTTAAATTGTTCTATGATTCATCTACAAGCATTCCTCACCTTTGATCTACCATCTGACAGTGCAGCAGATATCCATGTGGCACTTCTGATTCTGGCATTAGATGTGTCCTAATTTCATCTAACTAACCTATTTCAGGGTACCCTATCCCCACTACATCTGGGCCACTTTTAGCTTATTGTCATGGAGATTTTGAAGCTCATAGCAGAAAAACTTGTGCATGCTAAACTGAATTTCACCCATGGAGAGTCCAGGTGGAGAGGCTGGGTAAACCCTGGGAGGTGGTAGGAAAAAATGAGATAAATCTCTTTGACCATGTTGTGCAGCAATAACTGCAAGGCTCATAATTCAGCAGTGATCTTGACATCTGCTGTTTGTCCCCAAGCAGGAGCAGGGAGCAGTGGAACAGAGTAGCCATGGTTACACCTTGGTCCCTGCTGCCAGTCACTCCCAAGTTGTTGGGTGATTCCATGATCACAAAGTCCCACCCTGGGACAAACTGGCTGAACAAGTCATCTGATGTAGCCTGTTTCACCCTATACAGTCTGTTTATGACTCTGGGTAATGATTCACTTTCCAGGGATATTAATTAACTTGCTCTGAGGGGCCTTGCACACCTAAGGTGGCGTTAGGCAGTCACACAAAGAATCACCACAGAGCACTGCTGATCCAGCAGCTGCCAAAAACAAAGGGAAACCATTCCCCCCACTGCCAGTGTCCAAAGGGTGTTCAGCACGTGCTGCTGTAGGCAAGAGGGTTATGCTGGTGTGTATTTTTAGTTCAACTAGCATTGACTATTTCTGCACTCCAATGTCTGATGCTGAGCTATCCCACCTTCTGTTTCTCAATCAGGATATTATTATTAGCTGCACTAAACCCATGAGCTCCTCAGCACAGCGAGTTTAATAAAGCACTAATGTCACCCACTACCAACACAAGGCACCTAAAGAAAACAAGGCCTAATTTACAGTGCTACTAAAAATTAGCAAGAGTCTGGTGATCATTCCTCACTAGTTTTTTCTCCTATTTTTTCCAACAATCTTTCTTCCCTCGTCAGACAAAAGAATTGATGCAATCCAAAAGAATTGAAGCAATCCAAATGAATTGATGGATTCCAAAATCTATTCCTCCCTTTCCCACCATAAAACAAAGAACACATCTAAGGGCTTTTCACATAACTTACTTGAATTATTGTACATCTCCATTTAATCCATTCATCCATATGGACTTCTTTCAAAAAAGAGTAGCCTTGCTGAAAAAATGTGTCTCTGCCTAGTCCTGCTTCTGCCTCACAATGCCCCTGACTTTGCTGCCTAGTTCCCCAAGCAATGACAAGGAATGTTCAGGTGGTTGTGACATCCCAGGTAAAAACAGGAGCTTGACTTTGATCCATCCATGGCAGCCAAAAAAAGCTTTTCAACCAAGAGGGTTCAGGCTTACATGCCTTTCTCAAACAACAATCTCTTCACAGCCTTGTGCATTATCTTCCCTTCTGAAAAGACTTTTGTGCATGGGGATGACTCCTGCTGTTCCTGAGGTCAGTAGCAAACATCCTACAGCCTCCAGTGGTGCAAGGGCTGGGTGGCTGTGGAGTAAAGCACTCTAGAACATCACACAATGAGACTTTATTTCCTCTAACATCTACCGTGGCAAGCTGCGCCCTCACACAGCTCAGCCTAAACACAGCTGCAAAGGGAGAGGGAAACAGAGAGAAAACAATGAGGCACGAACAGAAAAAAGAAGTTTTCAGTTGAGATTTTAAGCCAAGACAGGCAGGGAAAGAAAATAAATAGCACTGTGTGACTGCAGGGTGTAGAACAGGTTTATCATGCAGGGCAGTGTACTCTGTAAGCGCCTGTAAAAGATATGCAGCAGCAGACAGTGCTCAGTTCTAATGAAATCCATCTTCCTTGTCCCACAGAGATCCTCATGTCCTGTGATGTGGGATAGTTGGGCCCTAATAGCACAGAAGAGCTGTGCAGATGTGAGCCAGTACCTGCAGCACTCAGGTGCTCAATCACACAGAAGGGGAGCAGTTGCTACAGGTACTGGCAGACTGCCAGCTCAAAACCTGTAGCCCAGAGTCCTCTGCAGAAACCAAAACACCAGTAAGAACCCAATTTTTTTTAAAGCACACAAATCTGGAAAAGTAGCATACAAAGGGATGTGACTTCCCAAAAGTGGGTGTTGCCCCACTCTGCCCCATCACCTCTGAAACAAATGGGAAACTTTTTTATGCAAATAAAATCAGTGGTTCCATGCAGACACCTCAAAGCTACCATTTACAAGCCAAGGGCCTATTTAGGAAGAATATGAGGTAACATTATCTATAGGCATCATCTCCTGCAAGGAGGTCGAGTCAAAGCCACTGAGCAGAATAAGAGGCTATGAGTGGAAAGGAGGAGATAATTTAACAGAGATGGAAGTTTTCATACTGAAATACCTCTCTTGTCTAGGATTCAATGGATGGAAATTCTTGTCATTTTGTTCTGTTCTTTAAGAAATATTTTTCATACAACAGGATTCCTTTTCCTACTGCCACAATGGTTTCGGCAGTATGGGTTGACAAATTTACCAAGGTACATGCAATATTTCATTCAAGCCACATCCTCCAAATAATACTCATGTTCTTTAGGGCCATAAAAAGGTAATGGGACTATGCTTGCAAGCCTCAGATATAAATGCAATGTTAACAATGAGAGAAATCAAAATTACACATTAGAAGATGGTGCAGAGCTGGACTCCTTCCCAGTCGTGCAGATCTGCACAGCAATACAACAGGGAGATTTTTTTTGCCCAAGTAGCTGGGCCAAGAAAGAGCCTGGTCCTTCCCAGGCTGCTAAATGGTGGCATCAGGGTCTTAATAGCACAGGTGGTCCCTACCAAGCCAAGTTACAATAAGAAAGTCCCACATTGTGCTGCATTCTGTGAATCTTCAAAAGCCAGTGACCAGTTTGAAGTTTCCATACAAATAAGACAAATACAATTTACTGTCACACCAGAGCTATGCATTTTCAGTACAAGTCTGTTGTTAAATACCTGCAGTTTCACCTCTAAATTTCAATAGAGTGCACAAGGCCTTAGGTGTTCATGACAACACCACATAGCTAAGAATAAAAAGGAATTATGATGAATATAACTACTAGATATATATATATATATATATATATATACTAAATATACTACTACAAAATCAAGAATTTGGTGAGTATATATACAAGGAAAAGATCAAAGTACTGCTTATGTTGTCTTATTTCCATGATCCTAAGGATGAGAAAACACAACAGGTAGGAAGAGCATATCAGGATATTGCATTTACCCACAGTGCCTCATGTGCAGTAAGAAAAATAAACTTTGTGAGACCCTCTGTGACCACTGAAAATGATCTTAGTACTGAAACATACCAAGGTGAGAGGTATGGGGGCTACAGAAACAAAGAATCCACACCAAGACATGTCTGAATGTGAGAGAGAAGCAGAAATACCATGAGATTTCTGGCAGATTTGTAGGAGGACCAAAGAGAGCTTCCCCCCCAAAAGGTATTGTTTTTCTATACGGGACAGCACATGGATGTCAGCAGCATCTGAGCGTACAAAATGAAGAAATTCTTCCTTTTACACTTTGTTTGGATGCTCCATCTGCGGCAGTGGAACAGGGAAGAAATAAAACTGCTGAATAACAGAGTCCTTAACATTGCAGGCACTAATAATAGGATTAGAGAGAGAATAAAATCATATCCTCTTGGATTTGGAACATTTGGAGGAAGCCAGCTTCTGACTCACTCTCCCAACAAGTTGAGATCAGGCATGTCACGGTGCTGACCTTCTGAAGGAGGATCAGCCCAGCAGCCACAACTGCCCAGGTGGTTCAGCCCATTCCCTCCTGGAGCTGTGTTAGCAGAGGTCATGCTACATCACAGGCTCTTGCAGCATGTCAGGCACTGCCAGCATGCAAGGGAGGGAACTGGGTACGGGGGACACCAGAAGAAATGCACACAAAGTGAGACACCTGCACTGTTTGTGCTCATGGCCACACTTCTGTCAGAGCTGGGCTGGGGGGAAGCACAGATACTCAGATTGTCTCGCCAGTGGGGGAAGAAGGTTTCAAACCATGAGAAAGGAAAGTGATGGACCCCAGAGGCTGCAGAGAAAAGAAATCAAAAAGCTTACACCACCTGAGCCAACAGACCAGGAAGGAATTATAATCTTCCCAGTGCTAATGGGGGTATCTGCTCAGGGGACACAAAGGTTCCCATTCCATCATCAGGAGTACCATTTAGACTAAGAGAACCTACCAAAACCAGTCTGACTCTGCAAGAAGATGAAAACTGGCAAAAAAAAATGGTTATTTCTGTATCAAGTATGGATTGGATACATAATTTTAAGGGAACCAAACAGACAGAGCAGTGTCCAGTTTCTAATGTAAAGATCACATCGTCCCCCTTCTCACTGGGAAAACTTTTCCATGGTTAAGTGTCTGTCTTATCAAGCAGTGAATCTAGCCAATCACAATAGTGCAAAGGAAAAAAAACATAATATTGTAAGAGGGAAAATAACAGAGTGTGATTATTGAATAGAATAATAAACAGCAGTGTACACATAGGCTCAAAATAAAATGAATAGAATTGTTAAATTAAACTAAAGGTCCAACATTCTTCTAAAATCATCTTTTGCTTCAGCTTACTACAGAGCAGGATCTGGGAAAAAGCATGCTTCTTATTTTAAAAATACAAAAAAAACCCAAACAAACAGACAAAAAAATCACAAAAAAAAAAGCCAACAAAAAACACCCAAACACCCACACCCTGGCTGCAGCATTTCCAAAATTCCTGTCTCAACCTGTTGGCAAATGCTGACTTTGGAACAGCAACTACTGTATAAGTCTTCTTTTGTTCTGAGCTCTGAGAGCCACAGTGGGTGACTAATGAAAATTAGGAGTGAGATTTTAGCAGATGCTTAGTTATATTATGAGATATAATTTTTTTCCCTTAGAAAGGTGCTAGTGAACAATAAATGAGCATTGAGGGAGCAGCTCATAACAGCCGTGCACAAAACAAAAGAAAAACTGTGTTCCTATCTATTACTAAACTAATGAAATAGAATAGGAAAAGCCGTAAGGCAAAATGAAAAAAATTTCTCCTAAGCTTTCTAGGTTAAACAATGGAAAGAGTTGCAGGACTGGGGGACACTGAGAATTAAATACTGGACATCTGAGGTGGGGAACATCCTTGCTGTTTCCACTGGTATCAGCCTCAGTGCCCTGACTTTCCATGAACAGCCCTCCACTGAGGATTTCTATGGCCAAGCAGTGCTCATGAAAACATCAAGCTTCCCTGCCTTACCCAGAGTCATTTCTAAGAGAAGTTTTCAGCCCTGTAACAATCAAAAGTCCATGCACAAATTCTGGCTTCCCCTAATTACCTGCCCACTGCTAGCAGCAAAGTAGATCTGTGTAGGAATACTGCAGAGTGCTAATGTGTAATACCCAGAGCCCTCTGACCTTCAATCATCTGCCTGTGCTGATGAGAGGGTCACTGCTTTGTGCCTCACTGAGCTGCCCCTGGATTATGCACTGTACATCTCTGCAACACATGTAAACAGGATTGTGACTCTGCTACTGGTGTCTCAGTGTCAGACACATGATCAGGTTTGTGCTCTTTTTACAGGCATTTTGACAGGCACTTTTATTCCCTCTCTGTTATTACAAAGAAGTCTCAAGACTTAAATATTCTTTGAATTTTAAGCAAACACCAAATCTCATGCAGAAATACACCTTGTAATGTGTCCAGACTCCTAAGGACTGTAGCCCTACAGTGCTTTAGTTTAATTAATGTAAGTATCCAAAATCATCCTCTTCAGTTAAACCTGGTGTCTATGAGCACTGTCATTACCATGGATCAAAGAGCCCCTTGTAGAGAAGACCTGTTGTGATGAGGTCAAGTTCCTCAATAAATTATTTTTCAAATTGAAGCACTGATTCCAAATAGCTGCCTGTATTTTTTTTTCTCTATCCTTTACCTTATCAATTTCTCTTGGGATGGAACATAATTCCCAAGTAATTTTTACAGCACTTCTGCATCAGAATTGGACATGAGGTCCTGCCTACCCAAATTCCTTGCTCTGTAGCTTGCAGGAGGAGAATGTTTGTAAACATAGAGAAAAGGTGGGCACAATTCTGCCCTCTGTTCTGTACCTATAAACTTAAATTATATTCCAGCTTCTGCTGATTTTAGGAGGATCTACAGACATAGCAAAATGCAAGACTGGGACCAAAAACCACCCTGATTTTCAAATCAAGTCGAACATGAGAGACAGGTGCCTCTTAACCTATGTACAAGGATATACATATATATAAAAATATATATACACACAAGTATATGAGCAATTATGTTGGATCATACCCAGACCATCCCCATGTTTGAATTAGGAAGCATTTCCAGCTACACAGACAAGGATGATTTAGGGAGGACAAGGGACACAAGAGAGGAATAGGGTTTTAGAGGAGACAGAGACGGCAGCAGCATCACATCTTTCTCCTTACTGCTGACAATAACAAACAAAGAAATAAAAATAGTTCTGTGGAAGTGGAAAGAGCTCTCTGCAGTCATTACACAGCAAACACTCACAGCTTAAACTCTTGGCTTAAACTTACTTCTTATGCCCCCCCTTTCATGCTTCTCAGACACACGCACTCATCCACATCTATTTGCCTGCACAAGGACACTCCACAGCTTTGTATCTTTTCTGTTTATAAAATGACAAGGATTGTCCTCATGTGCTTTTGGATCAGAACTATTCTTCCTACCTTTTGAAATATACTTACTACATGCTTTCTCACAACAGATGAAATGAGCATATTTTACTGTGTGGCCATCAGATGCACATCTTTAAGATAATTTTATTTTTTTTTATTTCTTAGGAGGTGTAATGAGTGGTATTTTTTGCAATTCTATACATATATATCCTCAGGTATAACTGTATTGATATTGTAATAATTTAGTCTGGTTTTAAAGCACTTAAGGTGAATCTGACAGTTGTGGACTACAGTGAGGTTTCTAGTCTTGTCTATTCATATACCTCTCTGCTTTACAGCTCTCTGCTGAATATGATGAGATAGATTTATTTGCAGAGTGGGTAGAGACAGAAGTGCGTTGTCGCATAATTTTTTTTCTTTAAGGGTTATTAATTGCCACATCAACCTTTGCTCCGCTGCTGCTGCCCACTTTTATTTCAGAAGCGCAGCTGTTTCCCACACTGACCACATTGGACCCCCCACCATCCCATTTTCTAACAACCTTTTAGAACATTATTTACTACTCCTTATGTATCTGGGTGGAGTAGAGAGAGAGGGACAGTATGGCAGAGATGGGGAACATGAGCCGGCAAACATGCTTGCCTGGAATTGTCATCACACTGCTGTTGGAAGGAGCAAGCCGGGAAACTCGGAGCCAGCACTCGCACGCAAACACACGCCAGGCACATAGCACATCGATCCCGGGGAGTTTGTGAGCAGCCCCACAGCTCTTACCTGGGCTGTCCGGGGTCCCTCTGCAGTGCAGCTCCCTCAGTTCCCTCTGCCCTGTCCCCCGGCAGCCGCGGGGCCGGGGCTATGCCCGGGTGCCGGTGCGGGTAGGGGCTGGCAGCAGCTGGCTGCAGCCTCGGCTGCCGGGCTCTGGCTCCTGCCAGGGCTGCTGCTGCTGCTGCTGCTCCTGATGATGCCGAGGAGGAGGAGAGCCGAGTGAGGAGGAGGAGGATGCTGGCGGTGATGCTGTTGCCATGGTTACCGAACTCGGCGGCGGCTCCGCTCGGAGCAACAGCTGCCCCAGCACCCGGATCTGCTGGAACCCACGGCTGCTAGGCAGGCACAGGGACCCACCCCAGAGCCCCTCTCCGCGGGGAAAGTGGCAGCAGGGGGGATGGAGGTCACTCCCTGGCACGGGTTTGGGGCTCTGGGAAAGCAGATGGAGTGATGCATCCAAAATGTTTGCATTCTGCACTTGCCGGCAAAGAGCTTGCTGCCCTGCAAAGGTCAAATGCCAGCTTCCAGGAGGGAGAATTTTCCTTTTTTAGCGGGTTCCTGCATTTTTATGAAGAACTGAACAAAACAGCAGATCTGGGGAAGGGGATGACTTTCAAAGTTGCTGCTGTGATGCAATTTCAAACTTCTTTAAACTAAAAGCCAACCCTCTGCCTTTAAATTGGGACTTAAAAGTTACTGTCTTAACCTTACTTAAAGGCTTCTTTGCATAGAGGAATCTCACTAGAAGTGAGTTCCTTGTGTGACAGAGAACTGCCTCTAACCACCAAACAGTGAGAAAAAACCTTCCAGAAAGGAACCCACTTGCGCAGCCCAGGACACTAATTCTTTCATGCATGAAGCAAACAAGCTGAACTTTGACTAATGGTCTGAAAATAAGAAAGGGAAAAGACCTCAGGTGAATGGACTGCCACATGATCAAAATATAGAATATTAACTGAGAGACATGAAATCAAGGCATTCAGTTGCCATTTATCTATCAAAGACGCATGTTGGGAGGCTCTCACTTTGCACTGGAACATCACAAGACACAACAAGGTCACAACAATCAAATGTCACTTCCATCCCAAAATGTCAGTGCAAAGCTATATAATGCTCATAAACCATGACAGTTCTTTCAGGAGCTGGTACTGTTTGCAGGGCATTGTGAAACTCTGTCTAAAAAATACTGAAAAAAAAGAAGAATCACTGGTGGAAACTTTCTAAAGGGATTTGCTTCCTTCTGCCAGATCTCTGCTTGCAACCTGAATGCTGCAGATAAAATGAATCTATGAGCTTGAGACACCAAGAAAAGGAACTGGATGGTATTTCCTATTAAAGTATCAAACCTGTATAAATTGTTATAGAAGATGGGAGCCTACAAGAAAGATGGACAGGGATTTTTTACAAGAGCAGGTAGTGACAGGCCAAGGAGGAATGGCTTCAGACTGAAGGAGAGTAGGTTCACACTGAAGGTTTGGATTAGACATTAGGGCAAAGTCCTTTACTATGAAGGTGGTGAGGCCCTGGAAAAATTTGCCCAGAGAAGTTGTGGATGCATCAGTCCCAGAAGTGTTCCAGGCCAGGTTGCATGGAGCTTAGAGCAACCTGGTTTAGTGGAAGGTGTTCCTGTCCCTAGCAGGGAAGCTGGAATGAAATGTTCTTTAAGGTTCCTTCAAGCCCAAGCAATTCTATGATTCTATGGTGTGCTGTTGGCAGCATTTCTCAAGCTATTCTAGAAGACAGTGTCTCCACACTGTGTTCACTTGCAGAGTCATAATCTGGTTCATATAAAATCATTTTCTATATAGCTCATGACTGTGGGAGAAACTGGAACTACCTGACTGAGGAGGAAAAAGTGCCAGCCAGCATACACTGTCAGACCTCCTTGAAATAACTTTTGATTTCACAGCCGCCAAGTATCTTATAAACCATTATCCCTGAAGATTTTTTAATTAATCTTCTTTTAGGCAACAATTTTGATGTCTGCTCAGAGGTTATATGGAATATCTGACTCAAAGGGACTTTCTAGCACTCTAAAAAGAAATAAGAAATATGTTATCTATTTTAATCTTTAAAAATGTAATGCATGTAAAATTAGACAGGACCCTGAAACTCTTCTCAAGAGGTAAAAAATATTTGTTGCATGTGTGGCCCAGGAGATTCCCTGCTGTAATTTTGAATGCAGGGCAAGAAGATCTCATTGCAGTAATGATGGTGAGCACATCTAAGTTATCCACTCCATGATTAACCAGCTGACAGGAAAACCCATGGTTATTTTGAATAGATCTCTGAGACCACAGACAGATCTTATTTCTGCTAAATCAGGATGCACAAGGATATATGCTGAGGTGTGTAATCAGTTTGCAAGATTATATTTTCCAAGTTTGCTTATTGGGGCTTTCTTTGGGAAGCTGCATCGTTGATTTTAAGAAGAAACATAAGAATAGCAGGAGAGAGTTGTCCTCTAGCTTCAGGTGCTTTGGCTCAGCATGGCTACGTTATACCACTGAGGAATTGCCCACCTTCATTCTCTTGCTGGTGCTAATCTGCTACACAGAGGGGAAATCCACCTCAAAGGAGATGCAGAGTCCACTAAAACAAATGGCTTTGGTACCTCTCTCTATTTTTACCCTGCAGAGTGGGCATCTTCAACTGTGCCAAGTGAGGACAAAGTAGATATAAAAGTCTAACAAAGCACAGGGGGGAAAAAAAAGATACAATAGTTTCATTTTCCCCCAGTCATGCAAGAAGATCCTGCACAGTGGGATCAATGACTTGCATGGTTCACTGGGGGGATAAGTGGTGTTGCAGTATGTAAAGCATGCTGATTTCATAAGTAGCTATGATTCAATAAGGAAAGGACACATCACAGATGTATTTGACAGAGTGAAGAGGACATGTTTTTAAGCACAGCATTAGTTTTTAAAGATAAAACCTATGTCTTGCAGACCTGCTAAGGAATTACAGACTCCTCTGGGCATCTCAGATGGTACTAGGCACCTATGTTTAGTCATGTCTGGATTAACTTTTTTGCTTTAAATACTAAAGACAGGCAAATCAACTTAGCCTAACACAGATTTCTAAAGCAAATCAGGTAAATTGTCCCTTGTGCCCCTTTTTTATCTCCCTATTGTTAGGAAAAACAAGGGCTGACTTACTTAGCTGTATTTATTTACAACATCTTAAAGCAAAGGTAAATCCCATCCCTAACTATCTCACCAAATCAGTCATCTGAGCCCTGACACCTGTCAACAAAGTTTTAAACCAAAACATATCTTCTGGAAATGTCCCTTAACTAGCACCTTAGCCCCACAGCAGACTGAGCTTTCAGCAATGAGGATGTCTCCGTGCCTTTTTAGCTGCTGAATGTTCCCAGACATCCTTGGACATGCTTAGTGTCCTATATCTCATCATAGGCAGAAAAATTTATATTCTGGATTCTTTGTGTGGAGCCTTTGGGTTATTTAATAATAACCTGAAACAGATATGCCCATGAGGTAGCAGGATAACTAACAGATGTTAACTGGAGGATCCAGTCCATGCTGCAGGGCACGCATTGGGCTGGTAAACATTTCTACAGGCTTTAGACTCCACTTCAGTCTGTTACTCTACACTACCAGAAGTGGAGTGTAATAGTAATTGTACAAATTCTAAGAGCAGGGTTAAAGAAAAAAAAAATCTTAAAATAACTGAAGTAAGCTTAGAATTACAAACTTCTTATGAACTGCCTGCTCATGACTGACCAATTTGGTGACCTTTTATGACAAGGCTGCAGTGTTGGTGAATGGGCCAGAGTGACTGACATCATCTACCTGGACTTCTGCAGAGTATCTGACACTGTCCCACATGACATCCTTGTCTCATATTGCAGAGACGTGGATTTGATGGATGGATCACTTGGTAGATAAAGAACTGGCTGGAGAGGTAGGACTGTGCAAACTTCATGAAGTTCAACAAAGCAAAGTACAAGTTCCTGCAGTGGGTCATGGCAATCCCAGACACATCGACAGGTTGGGTGGAGAAGTGATTCAGAGCAGCCCTGAGAAGAAGAATTTAGGGGTGATGGTTGATGAAAAACCAACAGAATCTTGAGCAGCATCCAAAGGAGCATGGCTAGCAGGTCAAAGGAGGTGATTCTGCCCCTCGACTCAGCTCCTGTGAAATCCCACCTGGAGTGCTGAGCACAGTTCTTGTGCTCCCAACATAAGAAGGATGTGGAACAATTGGAGCAAGTCCAGAGGAGGCCACAAAGTTGGTAAGAGGACTTGAGTACCTCCCCATGAAGACAGGCTAAGAAAGTTGGGATTGTTTAGCCTGAAGAAGAGAAGGTTGTGGAGAATCAAAAACAATCTTCCACTACATGAAGAGGGCCTACAAGGAGAGAAACTCTGTCAGGACTGCAGTGACACGACAAGGAGCAATGAGTACAGAGAGAGCAAATCTAGGTTAGATATTAGGAAGAAATTCTTTGCTGTGAGAGTGGTGAGACACTGAACTAGGTTGCTCAGGGATGCCCCAGTCCTGGCAGTGTTCAAAGCCAGGTGGGATAAGGACTTGAGCAGCCTGGTCCAGTGGGAGGTGTCCCCGGCATAGTAGAGAGCATTGGAATCAGATGATATTTAAGATCCTTTCCTACCCCTTAACATTCTGTGATTCTGTGGCTCCTCTGACACCTCAATACCAGCACATAAAACCTTACATGATGAGGCACAAGCCTGTGATTTAAACACACACACAGAGCAAGGACATGAGTGTGTCTCATGTGTCAAGGGAAGACCCTCGGCTTCCACCTGGAGCTGGTTGCAGGCAGAGACCTCATCCTGGCTGTAAGAGCTTTCCTGGAGCTCTGGGACACATCTTGCTGCAGGAAACCTCTGTGGCAGCTCCTCGTGGGTGTGTGGCAGTCACACTGTGGCTGGGGAGAAGAAGGAAGGGCTAAACATATGCTCCAGGCTAGCAGCAGGACACACAGCAGCTCTGCAGGTAATGGACAAAGTTAAGCTTCTCTTTTAGTGAACTGAGAAGCTGAATCTACCTTTTGATTGCAACACCATTTCCAGGGGCTGTTTCTCTCTACTTTATAATTTCAGGAAAGGGCAAGATCCAAAGGGAAAGTCTGACACAGAAAAACAAACAGAACTCTCAGTCTTGGGGCTTTGATTACTTCTGGATCCTCTGTGTGCTCTAGGAGCATTCAGATGGCAAGTCTCTTTTAGGAAGCAAATACACCATATTGTTATAGCTATTTGAAACACCACTAATGTGAATTACACAGTCTCACATAATCCAGTTTCATGCTATGCAACAGAGAAGCAGTTAAGCAAAAGAAGGAGAAAAATAGGAGAAGGGATCAAAAGATGCTTTTCACATAGCTATTTGAGAAAAATATAACCACAAGTGTCAACAAAACATATCAATATTTATTTTGATGCAGCTGGTGACAGATCTCCATCACCCATGCCCCATCATTGGAAGCATTCAAAGTCAGATTGGAGGGGCTTTGGGTGACTTGATCCAGTGAAAGTTATTGCTTTCCATGGCAAGAAGTTTAGAACTAGATGATCTCCAAACCATGTTATGATTCTAGTAAATATAGCAGATTCTTAGGGAGGTGTTTTCAAAATAATGCAGGTTTTTTAAAAACCATGCAGCATTTAAAATTATGCAGTATTTTCACATATCATAGTGAAGAATTAAAGGTAAAGTCTACAATACTAGAAAAATATAAAGTACAATTTATCATTTTAATGTTTTTCACACAAAACTCACACAGTGTAATATAAAAAGGACAATAAAGTCTTGGCTTGTTTTAATAGTTGCATCCAAGAAAAGTTTATTCCTCTCCTTGCAAGTCTTTACACTTATCCTGTCTTCAGGCCACAGAGTCCTCATTCAGCTGTGATCCATTTAATATTTTGTTCATTCTACCACTTGGTTTTAGTCCAGCATTTTATTACAGACAGCCTGCCAGGTAAAGAGCCTTGCTTTAAGTATCAAAAATCTACTTTTACCCACCATTACTTCCTCTCCTGGAAGGGAGTGGGAAGCCTCAAGAATCCTCTCATTCAGGGACCTGAAGATTGTATAGTAGATAGAAAACAGAGTAGAGAAGCACACTTCAAATGTTTAACATGATGTTTAACATGATATGAACATCTGATAGAACTTGAAGGAACTACTAATACTAATACTGCAGTATTAGAAGTTCAGAAAACAACAACAACAAAAACACAAATAGAAGAAGGATTTTGTGAATAACAGCCCAGGCCCAAGACATCATTTTGCAGACAGCCTTAGGGCTGCTCACTATTGCAGTACCTCACAGAATCACAATCAATGTTTTTCTAAATGCTCCTATTGGAAAAGGGCTGCCACTGCCATCTATTTTGTGCATGGAAAACAAGTCCTGGACTTTTTCAGAGGCACCCACACAAGCAGCTGAGATTTTCTGGAGGTCAGTGCTGAACTCCCTGAACATTGAAACAGGTTGTCCAGACAGTTGTGGAGTCTCCATCACTGGAAATATTCACAACTTGATTGAATATTTTCCTCTGTATCCTGCTCTAGCTGCTCCTAATTTGGGAAGGGCCAGGGATGATGTGACCTCAAGAAGTGATATCTCACATCAACCATTCTGTGAAATCATGAACAAGTCCCATACCCCACTGATACCAACATGCATTCCAGAGGTTCCTGATCTCTGCCCCCTTGTTCAAAAGCTCCTAACCTCTTCCTTGGTTCTACACAACCTCCTTTTTCTTCCACACACAAACATATGGCCATACACCAAGAGTCACACCTTATACTCCTCCATCCCAGTCGACCTGCAGTATCCTAAACCTAAATCACCTGGTCTCTTCCTAGGCCCCTTGTTACCTCCCAGACCTCCCTCTGCCAGTTTTGTGCAGTAAATCATAAGGGCAACTTTCTCCCCTATTTAGTTTGGGCACAGTGCAAGCTTTCCTCTCACCTTGAGTGGTGCATCTCCCACCTTGTGTATCACCTTAGATCTGGCCTAACCTACATCATCACAGAAAAAGGAAGGAAAGTTGCAGAGAATTCTGTTTTGACATAGACTGAAAAACATCCAGTGCGTTCAACATGTCAGAGGCACTTAGCTGTTTATGTCTAGCTGCTGCTGAGCACCCAAAAACTGTGTTTATTCAAAGGTTTATGTACCGTCTTATCACAGAAGTTCTGAGAGATGGAAACAACAGAAAGACAATTTCTTTTCTCTTTGGAGTATCTGCCCTTAAGCACATAAGTGCAGTCTTCCAAAGAAGAGTAAATGACCCATTTCTAACGTAGGCAAAACTGATTATTTCTCCTAGATTCCTCTATGGAAATATCTAAACTATTTTGGCTGCAGTTTTCACAAATTAATTCAGTCCAAGGAAGATGCCCCTTCATAAAATGCTTCAGCCCAAGCAATTAAGATACAGCAAAATGATAAGCAATAAAAGCTAGAGTGTTACTATAAGAATTGCTGGACAACCTTAACAACACTCACTGGTATCACTCCCACCTAAAATACATATTAATTCACTAAACAGCCAGATGGGCTTGTTTGTTTAAGACTCTTCCCTAGAGGTTTGCAGATTTTTTTTTTAATATATGTCTTTTATAATGCAAAATACCAGGTGGCAGGCAGTACTAGTAGTACTTAACTACTAACTGGAGTTTGCATATAAAGATTATTCTAAAATATCAGAACCAAACACTTGTCTAGCACTGCTTACAATAAAGCACAATATTTCAGCCTAGCAAGGAGAGGAGAAACTAAACCATGCTGCAGAAAACCTAAATATGTTTGAGGAGGGGCAAATTATAGGTGGGAAAAGGACGGGATCAGGCTTCTTACTCCAAAATATTCTTGAATGCAACAAATTATTCAGCCACAGGTAATGGCAATTTGTTGGCAAATCCCAAGTGACTGGCAAATCAGCACTTTTAGCAGTGAGGGAGGTTTCATGGTTGAGATTTGAACACCTATTTAAAGCTGGTCTAAGTGCTGACCAAAACTCCCAACCACTGGTTTGTTTTTTTTTTTTTCTAGGTCAATGGAACCCCAAAGCCCATTTAAATGGGAAAGACAGAAACTGCTAGAGACATTTTGTCTTCCCTAGCTCAAGGTTGAGTGCAATGGTATGAAGGAATAAGATGAGGGAAAAGTCAAGCTCTTTAGAGTATTTTAGTCTGGGAAAAGCAAATTAAGAATTCATTATCCAGACTGATGAGTCCCACTTTTTACCACAGCTCTATAGACCTCATTACAACAAAACCAGAATAGGATATTTTTCAGCATTCCCACCACCCTAGGTAATGATAGTGGTTGCTAGTGGACACTTCCTTACCTCACATTCATATTTGCTTTTAGCAAATAGGTCATTCATGAGAAGGAAGGAGCTTAGTATAGAACCTTTTGATACATGTCTACATTGCTTTGAAAAGAACTTCAGTCTTACTGACCTCTGAAACCCCATAGATTGTGGCTATATAGGACAGTTCTCACCTGTCTCCTGGGTGGCTAGAAAAGCTAAACAGAAGAAATTGACCAACCTGCCTTGTAGAGTTGATGCCAACAATCCCTTCTCTCTTTGAATAAAAGGCAAACAGTGTTTATGAAATACGCAAGTTGTAATTTTAAAATAAACTGAACATTAAGGATTTTCATAAACGGCACTACAGCTATATGATGCTCTTGGTCTATGGTGGTTCAATGAAAGGTGAAAGATACTACACTGGATACAAAATCAAGGAACCCTGTCTTAGCACCTGTGTAGACATCTGCTGCTCTTCTTAAAGCTTATTATTAATTGAAGAGACAGTGAGAACTACTACACATCTAAAGAGGTGAACCACAGGTGCAGAGAGCAACTGCAGGACTTCAGGGGTTTGCCATAGAATAAGATTTAGCTTGAAGTTCACAGGTAAATAATTCAAAAATATTTCCTCCTCTTAATGACTCGATTGAGCATATGACAACAGAAGTCAGTGATAACACAAGCCACCAAATGGTTTCTGTCAATGGGGAGGACAAAGACAGAGTAGATGTGGAGCTGGAGCTGATCTGGGAGGATGACAATGGACTCACTGCATGTCCCAGCCATTTAGGCATGTCTGTAACACTGAAACCAAACAGCCAGGATACTGACAGATACAGATATCTGAATGACTAAAAATGGAAAGATTTGGGTGCTTATGTTCAGTAGCTCCTCAGCTGGACGCTTGACAGGGACAGAGAGGGGTTTGATTTCCCAGTGAACTGAACCCCACCAGCAAAACTGACATTCAGTATTCAGTCAAAGCAGAATATCCTTCTATACCAAAAATGTTAAGAAAAGATGTTATCCATCTCCAAAGGGAATTAAAAGAAAACCGTTGAGGATTTTCCCTGTAGGTTCCCCCGTTATTCTTGAGGAACAGCTGCAGAGTACCTTATCAAATTTAGCATGGTCAGAGTCCAGTAAATGACTACAAAGGCTGGATGTACATGTGACAGAAAGAAGGACACTTTCCTTTTCTTTCTCAGCTTTCTAGATCAGGGGAAGGGAAGAAAAACATCTTTTTGTTTTCCCTCTCTCATTCTACCCTAGCAGGAAAAATTCCCACACACAGAGGCAGCAACCAAGCCTTGAACAGAGCCAAAACCCTGGGCACAGCTCCATCACCAGAGTGTGTTTTATGGTCTTCCCTGCCACCTAAGTGCTAAAAGAAAACTCCACGTGCACACACCACAGCCTACACAGACTGTGCAGATGGGAGCATGAGGCACCTGGCACTCTCCGCAGCAACATCATCTCAAAACATCCATAATATTGTTATCTATAGATCCAGCAACCAGTGAGGAGAACTGCAAAACGTGGCTCTTACAAACACTGCTGTGTCCTTAGAATCCCTGATCCAGTGCAGGGGATTGGGAAGGAAAAAACACTGGGGCTGGTGGACTGCAGAAAAGGCTCAGGGGCTCTTGCTGCACAGTCAGATGGATGCTGACATTGTCAGCAAAAACAAAGGGCTCCAGGGCTGTACAAACAAGGCTATAGCCTGTAGATAAAAGGAAGATATTATCCCTCCCTGGCTCTGCTCTTCAGGGCACACCTAAATACTGAACCCAGCTTTGGTGCCCCCAATACAAGAAGAATCTGGATAAACCAGAGCATAGAGGACCGGTGAGAAGAAAGGATTTAAAGAATTTTCCAAGTAAGGAGAGAGTCGAGGACCAGATTCTTCAGCCTGGATAAGGCACTGCTTTGGATGGACTGTTAAGGGAGGTCAGCAGCTCCCCACTACTTTACTGGGACAGACCATCTAGAAGTTGGAAAAAGGTTCTTTATGGGGAACCAGAAATAACGGGCACAAACTTAAATGAGAGAGATTCAAACCATTTTCCCCTGAGGACAGTCAAGCACAATGTCCAGAGGAATTGTGTGGTGTCCTGTCCATCCTTGGAAATTGTCAAGATTGGACTGGATAAAGCTTTGAACAATCATAGCTGGCCCCACAGCTGACTCTGCTTGGAGCAGGAAACTGAGCTAAAGACCCTCTGGGTTATTCTGTGATACCTGTGACTTGTTTCACTACAGAAGTCACTTTCCCAGGTTTCCAAATCTTCCCTTAGTAGTCTGCCTTGCACTCAGTCTGTGAAATGAAAAGCAGAGATTATATGTTTGTGCACTTCTCAGTAACGACATCCTGGCTAACAGATTGGCACAGCAGGTACATGTCAGGCCAATAAAAAGGAAAAGGAAAGGAGGCTAAAGAAAATCTTGGAATTTATCAGAGCATTACATCACATTCTTTTTATTATCCTTTCTTCTCCAGTCACAAACATAGCAATAGCATTGACTTCATTACCCAGCTCTGAAATTAAATGGGACAAGAGAGAGGCTCAATCTCTTCAACACAAAGGGAAAAGTAAACATTTCCCTCTGCCTTGAAAGCCTGCATGACCCAGTTCCCTTCCAACACCCAGATATGAGAGATATGAAAGAGAAAGGAGGGATAGATTGAGGTGAAAAGCAGCAGTTCTTCTCACAGCCTGTTTGTTGAGAAGAGATGAACCTTATCTGTTGTTTTGTCCAGTTCCCCCCACAGAGCACACCCTTGTTTGCCCTTCTTGCAAGGGACAATGGTAACAGCCCCTGTATATTAATTAAGTTTTAGCATCATCCTCTGCAATCTATAGAAAGAACCCAAACCAGCACATGGTGTTTGGATTTTAACAGGATCCTTATGTTTGAGTTGCCACAGCACAGACCCACAACAAGAACTGCCTCCTATCAGAAATCCCAACCACCTGCGTGCTGCATCTCACAGGGTGGGGAAATCCTTGAGAGATCATTCCAGCCCTGCCTGTCTTCTCATGAGCAACATGGGCTCCTCCAGGACCTCAGTCCTCAGAAGGCAGCTGTACCTTTCCCTTCCAGGCAAAACAGGTTCATTCATTAATGTGGTCAGGTATCACCACCTGTATTTTTGCTTGAAACAGAGAAAAAAGCAATACTGTATTTTTTTAGCTCCATTCTGTCACCAAGCACCATCGTTACTCATTTCAAGGTGAACTTTAGTTAATCCTCTGCTGAGGTATAGCTGTGATATAAGGAAAAGAGTCTTGGTGGGTGCAGAATAATGATGTGTCACCCACAAGAAGCTGGAAGTCACTCTAGTCAGGCAGAGACTGAAAAGGGAAGCTTTGTCAATACTGGCCCTGTGTGATGTGGTTAGCTCTGCTGCAGGATCTTCACTGCAGCCCTGGGGAAAATAAAACCTGGCAGGGAGTTTGGTCTTAGAAGAACTCTCTCTCCTGCAGAGACCTGGAGGGGTCTCCAAAATGCCACTCAAAAGACACCCATTTCAGTTTACCTCCAGCCTACCTTCTGCAGTAGCTATGAAAAATATCAGAACTGAGCTAAGAATCATTTTGAGCTACTTCATCATAGGGAGACTGAATTCTGCCCTGGAGGCCCCCCAGTTTCCCAGGAATTTTCCTGGAGACCAAAACCAGTGTTCAGCCAGGACAGTGACCTCTGTGCCTGTTCAGTGCCTCTCTGGCTGGGCAGGCTGCAGGCAAGGGAGGATGGAGGCACTGTCAGCTCTGAAGGGTCTCCACTGGGACAGAGGGACTGGCATTGCACATCCCAGCTTCCTGAGGTGCTGAGAGTCAATTAAATATTATTAAACATTATTGAAGTGCTGGAGTGGGAAACTCAGCTGAGCACCTTGCTCCAAAAAACAATAGAGAAGTCCATGTTTCCTCACTCCATATGTTTGAATGGCTTAGAATCACATATAATTATATACATATATATATATACACACACACACACATTCACACATACATCCACAAATACATTCTTTCTTTAAATATACTGAATTTATACAAATGGACACAGACATTAAATATGTGAGTATACATGCACACATTATGAATTAGTCCATAATCGCATATTGATGAGATATTTATGTGGGGGGGATTTTGCAAATATAACTTTAGGCATTACAGAACCAATACAGTTACATACAGGTTTAGTGCACATTTAGCATAAATAAGGTTCAATCCAAGTTCCTAGAATAAGTTAATATTTTTTTAATAGAAACACCCTTTTTCTCCTGAATTTGAAATTTAAAAATAGTTTGAGAAGATGACTAATACAATGCTGGCTCAGTTTAGAAAAAAAAAAAAAAAAAGCTGTTTTCTAAAATATTCTCATATTTATATTTTTCAGGCTCTAAATTATCATAAATTAACATTTTCAACTACCCCAGAGCATTCCAATGAAGGTTCAACAAATGTGTTTCAATCACAGGGAAAATGATCTCTGATTATATCAATCTTCCCAGTTTCACTGACTTGCACAGACTTTGTCAGCTTCTAGAAAAGACTAAGAAATTTGAGATGAGATTGGAGATGAGATTGATTAAGTAATTTGTCCTCCAGTTTCTCTAATACAACAAATCAATTAAACAAACTGAATCCTTTGAACTCATATGATGAAGGACACTAGAAAGTTTTTTTTCCACTAACTCAAATGCTTTGCCTTTTTCTTTTTTTATTCACTTCCCATGCTCAAAGAACTCCTTGGATGCGAGCACATACCAGAGGAAAAGGAGTCCTGAACACTAGAGGGCAGATAAGAAACAAACCATCAAGTTTATCCCTCATCATTCAGTCCCTGAAATAAAAATTTTCTTCTAGTAATTTTTACCTTCTTTCTTTTTTTCATTCCACAAGCAACTTACAATTATTTTCACTTTAAATATCTGTGCCAATGTTCACAATTGCATAGCATTTTATTTTCTCCTTAATATTTCTTGAGAAGCAAAAAGGAAACTTCATGAAAAGAAAAATCACATTGAGACTTCAAGATTGAAGAGCTGTTACTGCAGCCAGTGGTAAATAACCCATGGCAATAATATATCTCTAGAGCAAACCAAACAGGTACTTCTGCTGGTGGTACCAGCATATCTGAGTTACAGTGACCAGCATCCAGGGCTACATGTTTGTACATTAAAAATGACATTCACAAGCTTGGCTCTCATTTCATTGCACTTTTTCTCACTGCAGTCTTGTCCTTTATTTCTTCCACCCCTGTAAACACTCTGTGCAATTACATGTCCCCCCTCCCATAACCTCACATACTGAGTTTCCTGCATTTAAGTGAAAAAGATGAGATTTCTATCACTTCCAGCCATTGGTAGCCTCTGGAAGAGAGGCAGAGCTCACATGCACAGTAGAAGTGACACACACACATTTACTAACGTAAAAGGGGTTATCACAGAATCTTAAAATAAGAGAAGGGCTTGGATTGGAAGGGACCTTAAAGATCATCTAGTTTCAAACCCCCTGCCATGGGCAGCGACACCTGCCACTATCCCAGCTTGCTCAAAGTTCCATCCAGCCTTACCTTGGACACTTCCAGGGATGGGGCATCCACAGCTTCTCTAGGTAACCTCTGCTAGGGCCTCAATATCCTCACAGAAAATAATTTCTTCCTAATAGCTAATCTAAATCTCTCTTCTTTTCATTTAAAAACGTTCCCCCTTGTCCTATCACTATCTGCTCATATAAAAAAATCTTTCTTTCTCTATTTTATAAGCCCCCATCCCTCTGATCATTGCCCCTCATGCTGCCAGAACAGCCAGTCTCTAAAAGTCTGAGACAATTCACCTCCTATCACAGCAGTTTGAGGCAATGCTTTTTTAAAAATTCAGTCATGGCCTCACATAAACCTCTGAATCACACCTGAGATGAAGCAATCCTGCTCAACTCCTTTGCACATCCTTAGCATGTCTCTTCTCACCACCAGGAGCCTGGCAGTCTGCTGTAATTGAGAGGGATGCTTCAGAACTATTTACAAACACACCTCCTTGTGCAGCACTGCTCCTTCAGCATAAATGCAAATACAGCCTCTGCAGTACCTCACACACACAACATTTACTGCTATGCAGATCATGCCTAGATGTTTTGGGAAGCTGCCTCCTCCTAAACGCTGAAATAAAAAACAAATCTGCTATTCTTCAAGACATTTTTTTCCTGGCAAGCCTCAGCCTAGGGTCACCCAGAACGTATCCTGTGGACTTTTGTTTCCCCCTTGGCAGGGCAAACAAAAATAGTCAGGCTCTGCTGCCTGAGTGTATAGACAGAGATATGCATCTGCATCAGTGGGGCTAAAGCCTACTGATACACATCAGGGGCTCTCAGGACTCAACTAATTGGGGTTGCAGACACGGGTACCCATGTTATAGAGCTTCTGGCTCAGAGTGGGCTCTCACAGACATGCAGAAATGCACACCACAACTTTGGTGCATCTCCTGTCTTCTGGAGAGCCAAGACACTTCTCTCAACCATACAAAATGGACATTGAGATCCTGAAAAAATTCCCTTTGAGAAAGGGAATTTCTTCTTAAAAGAACCAGACAATATAGCCATTCCTGCTAAAGGGCCAAACACCCACCCAGCTGCACAGTCACTCCCCTCCCCAGAGGTACAAGGAGAGAAAGCATGATGAGAGGGCTCAGGGACAGAGGTAAAGACATTTACCAGCTCCTGCCATGAGCTAAACAGGATTATATGGAGAAAATTAATTTAAATTATTCACAATTAAAATATATTCTGGTATTGAAAAATAAAGACAAGCAGCACAAAAAACACCTTCCACCCAGTTTTTCTTCAGATCCCCCTTCCCCACTTCACTCCCGACTCCTCTTCCCTGACAGGGTGGGGATGGGGCAGTGCTTGGTCCCTCCCAGCCTCTCCAGGCTGCTCCTCCCTTCTCTCCTGCCTCTCTGCTCCAGGTCAGGCCTTTCCCAAGGCTGCAGCAGGACTGATGCTCCTGCCGGGGCTCTCCAAGGCTGTGAATTTGCCGTGAATTTGCCGTGAATTTGCTGTGAATTTGCTGTGAATTCAGCAGAGCTGTTATTGTGACATCTGTATGCAAAACAAGAACTCCATCCCGTGACCTAAATGCAAAGGATACTAAATCATGTACTGATAAGGACAAAACTGCATCCCCAGAGATGAGATAAACAACAATTTGTGTCTTCAAAGATAACTTATGTCCTTAGTGGTCTCCCCTGTTAGCACCTTCCAATGGACTGTGCCTCACCTTCACTCATGCCTAAGGAGTTTCATTTCTGTGCTTGTGAGAGCTCAGCCCATGAGTGAGCTCCCCACAGCACAATTTAAGATATAAAGCTATTAGAGAGTGTCTAAAGGAGGGCTATGTTGCTGAAGAATCTGGAGGGGAACTTGTATGAAATGTGGCTGAGGTCACTTGGCTTGTCCAGCCTGGAGGAGACTGAGGGGAGACCTCACTGCACTCCAAAACTTCCTCACAGGGAGAACAGAGGGACACACACTGATCTCGTCTCTCTGGTGAAGAGTGACAGGACCTGAGAGTGTGGCAATGAAGCTATGTCAGGTTTAGGTTGGACATTAGTTAAAGGTTCTTCACCCAGAGAGTGGCTGGCACTGAACAGGCTCCCCAGGAAAGTGGTCACAGCACCAAGCCTGACAGAGCTCAAGTATTTGGACAACACTCTCAGACACTTGGGGCTGCTCTGTACAGAGACACGAGCTGGACTTGATGATCCTTTGTGGGTCCCCTTGAACTCAAGATATTCCATGAATCTATGGACACAGTACAGGTACAAATGGCAGAGCATTCTGAATTTGGTTCACTACAGGTAAGGAATTACCCATACAGCTGCAAAGAATGCCTGGTTGTAGCATCAGATGGAGTTGTGTTTAGCATTTCTAAGCACCTGTTTTCAAGAGAACAGTAGGGAAATGGAAGGAGGAACTAAAAAGGTGACTATAGTCGTTGTGGACAAGGATATACAAAAAGCTCAACTTGGCATAGGAATATAAAGGTTGAGTGAGGATATGGTGACTCATACTTGTAAAGGCTGAATGTCAAGATAGTGGATAACTTTAGTAGCTAACTTTAAGTATGATACTGGCACAAGATCAATGGGATATATAATGTTCAGAAATAGACTTAGGCTGGAAAATTACAAGATGATTTCTAGCAATCCAGGGATGGTGATTTTGCCCGGGCAAGATTGATAAGGTTTGTCATGGACTGAAGAGAGAAAAAAATTGCTTCTCTTGATGCTACTTGACTTCACCTTCTTCCTCAGATCTCAGAGGGTATTTGTTAGATTGAATTTCTACCGTGCAGGAGGGTGGGATAAGTGTTAGCAGCCATGTCTCCTACTTCTTGAGGAATCCTAACAGAGCAGCTCTAGGTTTCACACTGGAAGATAGGAAGGTTAGCATTATTTATCAGGCATCAAATTATCCCAGTGATTGTGCTGAAAAATGGGTTTGTTTTGGAATGGGTGTCAGCAAACTTAAGGGCTTTTTATGCCTCTAGCCAAGATCTGGTAGATTTGTTTTTATTTGTTTTTATTTGGTTTTATTTGTTTTATATCACTGTCACCCAGTCTTTTAAGAAGCAATTTGGTACTTAATTCCCATTTATTTAAATGGAATGGAGACAACCAAACACCTCAGTAATTTTTTTTCATATTTAAATCACTGGTCAACAAATATAACATATATAACATAGAAAATCTGTGCTGCTCTTCTTTGGCCTTTCTCTAGACTCAGTTTTGAGCTCTGTGGTTCACTGAAGACATCTCAGTCAGAGTACATGCTTGCACTTTATTGTGAGATAAATAACAACAGGAGCTGGGAATGCATGAGTAAATCACATGTGCCAGCAGGTGTGAATCCTCCACCCTATTTAATAAAAGAATACTCTGCAAAAGTGCCTCTAGAACTCTGAAAGAAACTATATGGAGGGGAGAAGATAAATCCCAGCACGTTCATTTGTCCTGGTTTTTTAACACCCAAGCAAATCTTGCCCATCTATTAATTTTGCATGCATTATGCACTCGGGCTAAGTACTAACTGCACATTTGTACTTACCTAGAAGAAAGGAGGTCAATGCTAGAAATGTCCTGGATGGCAAACTGCTTTGCTTTAAACTTAATCAAATAGTGAAAGAATTAAAAGTGATAATGAACCTACAATAGAGCAAGGAAATGTTACGTAATCATGCCCACTCATAAAAATGGATCTGAAATTCGTGCTTATTTAACATTTTAGGTTTCCTCTGTTGAATAATACATAGTCTATTGAACGATTTAAGTTAGAACATGGAGCTGAATGTTACATATTAAATATTAAGTGTATAGCAAGGAAAACAGTTGAGTTCCTTGTGGGCATACAACTCTGGGCTCAGTGGTTCAGAGGAAAGGAGGAAGGTAAAGTCCCCATGTGGGGAACCCTGGTTGCAAATAAGGATGGAAGGAAGCAAAGGGAAGATTTCTGTGACTGGCAGGCTTTTGTTTTCTGCAATTTTAATGAATCTATACTGATGTGTGTCATAAAAATATGATGCAACTAAATCTCCTCACATCTCTCCGACTCTACAGAATATTTTTCAGTTCCTTTAACAGCAAGAGGAGTTGTAAGAGATTGATAAATCACATCAGTCATGCTGGTTGCATAATGTTAGAGTGTAGTGCAATATTTTTCATTCTTGTCATTATTTATTTAATGTTTTCAATGGGAAAAAAATAGGTCTTTTTATGGTCTATTATCCCTTGAAATGCAGAACTTCAGAAAGTTGAAAGGATTTTGAAAAGATAAACTAAATAGAATTGATGCAATTATTTTGGTACAAAAATTTATTTGACTACATTACTCTCCTCTGACTTCCTAAAGGAGCCACAACAGTAGAAGATGTTCAAGAACACAGTGAACTTTGAAAATTCGTGAACTACTCAAAACAGTCAAAGAAACTGGACAGCATATGATGTACTATAGAGCAGGGACATCTTATTTAAGTGAATGGCTAAAAAAAAAGTAGATGGTTGAATGACAAACCCATATCACAGGTATAAATGAGAATTTTGGGAACTTCTTATGAAGTTTATGCCTTTAAATAGTTTTGATCAGTGTTTAATTGCTTAACAGTGAACAGAGCACCTGATGTGGTCTAGTTGGACAAATACAATTAGTCATTCTGGACACTCTGGTATCTAAACTGGAAAAAAGTTGGCTAATATCTGCAGACAGGTGAGAAATTCATTTTTCTAAGAGCTGGTCATGGTAAATCTCATGTTCCTGTGTAATTGCAGTCAAAATTTCAGCTGGCTTTAGGACCAAGCACAGGCTAACTGTGTGACACTTAGCAGTTGTGCTAAAAAGTACAAGGATATAATTCAACCTTAATTTTCTCAAGTGGACACTTCCCTATTTTCTTTGCATGAAATGTGTGACCTGCTGTCACACTGAGAGTGAGCAGTGATGGATGTTTGTCTGGGCAGTGTGAGAAATAGGGCCCTCATTCTTTTATCTGAAACAACTGTTCTTTCTTTCATAAACCTAATTACTATTCACTGTGGCGATGACTTTTATTGAATTATTTATCAAGATTTAGACGCTGGGAAAGGCTGAAACAACACTGCTGCCATCCCTTTATGAATCCATTAAAAAGAAAGCATACACCTTGCTAGGATTTTTTTTCTTGTCCACAAGTTGAAATTAAACAATGAGATATCAGAGAAATTAATTGTGCATCCAGAAATATGCTTTCAACACACAGCACCTCTTATGTGTTGCCTCCTCTTTATACTTTTCTAGAAAAAGGATAAAGGTGTACTTGTACATTCTTCAGCCTATAGCTGTGCTGTATTAAATGCTGTATGAACTGGAAAAGAAACCCCACATCTCTCAAAAACCACGTAGAGCAGTTTACACACTTCTCTACTGCCCCACAGAACCCACACAGTGCCAAACTCCAGGTGCCAGGTTAATTTAACACCTGAGCTTTCTCACTGTTCATTGGTATTTTCATAAAGGCAACCCACACAGAAATAGAGGTGGGTCAGCAGGACTAAATGCAGCTAATTAGAAAAAGAAAATTAAAAAGATAAAACAAAATAAAACAAAAACCCTAAAAAACCAATCAAAAAAACCCCAAAAAAACCCAAAAAACAAAACAAAACAAAACAAAAAAAACCCAAAAAACAAACAAAAGAAAAACAAACAAAAAATCAAACCAACAAAAACCTTAGATTAAGTGTGCCAGGTTTTAATTCCTACCAAACGAGCAAGGAGTATTCACAAGTTCCTCGAGGATTTTGTTTTGGTACAGACATGGGCAGATCTATTTAGAATGTAGCTCCTGAATGTAAGAACTGTGATAAAAGAATTAAGCATACAACCAGCCAGTTGTGATGGAAAGGCCATTGCAGCAGTGAAAACATTTTATTAAGTGGAAGAAACCTGAGGTCTGCCTCAAACATTTTCTAAAAGCATTAGGGCTGAATATGCAATTCAAAACATTCAGTGGAAAACTTCAATTTCAAGCTGACTTTGTTCATTTTTTTAACAGCTTCCTCCTATAGCATTTTATGAAGAGGAAGATTTTCTAGGCAGTAAACATTCCTATGCAAAAACACATTTGGATAACTGTTTAATTTCAAGTATATTCTTATTTCCTGTGGTTTGCTGAATCATGTGGAAACTCAGCTGGAAGCCTCAGGTACTGCACTGAGCTTGTGTGGGCAGGTTTGGGGCAAAGGGGGGCTCTGGGGCTGGGAAGCTCTCAGAAGTTTCCCCTGTGTCCTGCAGAGCCAGTGCCATCCAGGACCACGGGATGACACACTTAAAATCCACAGGGGGGAAATTTGGTCCATCCCACCTGATCTTTATCAGCCTTCTGTATGCCAAAGCAGAAGATTTAGGATCCACTTCAAAAACCTCACCAACAACTGAGCCTCTTGTTATCCATGTACAAACATCTCACACCTTTCTAATTCACTTTCACTGCTGCTCTCAGGACTTTGCACATCCCAATCACAAATTTGGGGGGGGAAAACCCCACATTTTTGTTGGTTGAATTTGAGTTCCTCACTGTTTAGTTTCAGTGACTGTGTTTAGTTCCAAATGTTCAGACACAGGGAAAAACACAGAAGCTCTTGATCTACTTCCTCAAAAATACTGTGGGGTTTTTTTTTTCAAGTGTTAAAATTCATAGTTTTGCTTCAAAGAAGACCTCTCACAGTACTTTATATTAGAGTCATCACCCTTCTTTGCACTCGTCTGAGGTCTAAAATATCCTTTTTGAGATAAGACGTCAGTTCTACACATAGTATCTCAAGTAAAATGCACTTTTTTCTTAGAAGTGTCTAGCACACTCCATATATATCACAATGTTTTTTCTGCTTTGCTGTTTAACTCTGCAAATGGCCAAATCAAAACTTTGGGGATTGGGGATTTTAGTTTAATGAAACTTATTCTGTAGTAATTAAAACTGTAAAGATAGTCTCATTTTTCTCTCCAAATAATGGTAATTATCCTATTCTGGATCAAGAGATGTTTTTCAAGAAAGTAAAAGATATTTTTAATACATTTATATACATATAAAAGTTGATTTCCAATGTTCCCAACACCAACTGTGATTCTAGCTACAGTGGACATAAAAGGAAACTTTAAATTTCAGCCTCCTTGAAAAAAAAAGTCTACCACTCTGAGTTCTACTTCTGTCTGCACATTCTCTCTGATTCTCTTTGTGCTTTCATAATCATATTATCTGGCTATTTTGGCTTCCCACTTCTCTATGAAAGCCTGAGCTATTGCAAAAGAAACCATGAATCTGCCACTCCTAAGTGGTCAATGTGAATAATGGCAGCCAAGGGAAGAAAAGAAGTCTTTTCTAATCTCTTTCTTTTAGGTTTTGTATTTTGGACAGTGCCTGTAGACAGCACTGAGAGAAAGGTGGGAAACAAAGGCCAACTGCCAGGAGTAGAGAACAAAATTAGTCTTGATTTCTGTGTTTATTTCCTCTCTGCATAGTTCTAAATTTGATTTTTTTTAACTTTCTTTTCAAGTATAAAATAGCAATAGTGTGGATGCAACAGAGATCCTTTTAGAGATGTTAGGAGGTTCATTTGTGGAAGTGAAAAGAAACAGTGAGGAATTACTCAAGGTTAAAAATCAAAATCAACAGACATGATCTTCTCCAGAGTAAAACAAAAGATCTCCATTAACAACATTAAATAAAGAAATCACAATTTTTTAAAAATTACTTGTTATATTTCAATGGAAAATTGATGGAAGATTTCTGGATTAATTGGATTTTGGTATGTGCCAAAGATCTCTGCAGCAGGGCATTAGCAATGAGTCTTACCCCATGCTCAGCAGAATTTATCTGTGGGAAAAGACAAACCCTCCAACATGGTTGTAAGCCCATTAGAAGCAAAGTTAAGAGCCATGGGAGGGATGGATAGTTTTTGATGTAAGCCAGAAGAGCTAAATTGTAATTATGGAAGTCCTGCTACATAATTAGACAGAAACATGCCCTTCTCATCACCAGAAAGTACCAAGAGAAATTAATTTTCATATGAAAGAAAATGAAAATTTAATCTTTAATCTCTTCTGACTCTTTTTTTTTTCTTTTTTTTTTCCTCATCAGTCCAATTAAATGGCAAATACATCCCTATTACAAGTATGGCCTGCAAGCCAGTCTGGAAAGCTACACAGTACCACAGTTGTCCTAAGCCTTCAGGCACTGCAGAAAAACAAAACTGATCAGCAGGATGATCTTGCTAAATGTAAAAGTTTTTCTTACCCACTTTTTAGATAACATGGTTAAACACATGCAAATTCTCAGAACTCAAGTTTAAAGCCCAGGTTGCTGAAGGTTGCTAATATAGTCTGTGGTGTTGTTGGGATATTCAGGGCTGAGAGACAATAAATTAACACAGACAACTGGATGTCCTTGGGTATCAAATTTCATTGGGCAGAGAAAACAACAATAAAATGTGAGATGAGGAGGAGGGAATGGAAAACTCCCTAAGGAACCTTCCAGACAGCACATTTCATCAGCAGATATGAAAATAAAGATGCCACAAGTGAATTCAAAGAGGTATCCAAAATGGAAACTCACAAAAGCCACAGGATATTGTCTGAAAAAAACCTGGGGAACTACATACCACAGAAATTAAAGCAATCATCTTGCATCTGTGGACAGGTATGAGCAAAGGATTTAGGAGACAATGGAAAAAGGGGAACCAGGGTATTCCAATGTAAGGCAAGGAAAGAGCCACCTTCCAGCCATGGAATGATAAACAGGAGAGAAGTCTGACTATCTCTCTTCACCAGCAGCTCCTGTGTTTGCATCTCTGCTTTTATCACACCAGAGCCTGAAGTGACAAGCATCATTCTTCGTGTTTGCAGTTCCACCATCAGTAAAGATCAGAATCCCTTTTCCTAAAGTTGCCATGAGAAGTTGTGGATGCCCCATCCCTGGAAACGCTCCAGGCCAGATTAGACAAGGCTCTGAGCCTGTTTTGTGTTCCATTGCAGGGGGCTGGAACAAGATGATCTTTAATATCCCTCCCAGTGCAAGTCTTTCTATGATTTTAATGTTTTTAACTTCTCAGGTTATCTGGGTTATTTCTTTGCATCTCTATTTCAGTAAGTATATTAAATGCCTATATATATTTTACTATTATTTTCTAGAGACAAAAAGCACACAAGTACAAATGTTTGAGACAATACAAGCCTATATGTGTTAGGGTTTCAGAGGTTTGTGGCAGAAAAGCAGATCAGGGAAATATAAACAACAAAAAAATTTAAGATATTCTATAATTAGAAGTTTCAAAAGTTCCAAATAAAATCGGTAGAGAATATAATCTTAATTCTAAAATTCCCATTTAAAAATGTAGTTTTAACAATAACAGAATGCAAACACTGCCACGATATTTTCCCCATACTGTTTTTCCCCCCATTCAGGCTACAAAAAAATATTTATCACTAATTATGCTTCACACAGTCTTCTCATAAAGATTCTGAAATCATGTTAAGAGAGAAGACTTGCAAGGATTTTGATCTTTCTTACAGTAGATAAGCGCTTGCAGTTTCTGGAGCCCTGCTGTGAGAGCACAAAACCAAGCTCTTCAAAAGGTCAGTGAGAGCTGGGTAAGCAAAGACCATCTGCAGCAGAGTGTCCTTGGTTCAGACAGTCTCCCAAATATTCCAATATTGATACATCTGCAATTCGGTAAGGGAGACTGGTCACTCTTCCCAGAGCAAATCTTTATGGAATAGCAAAGGAAAAGGAGGAAGGGAAAGGGGAAACTGCTAAAATTCATCTGCTTCTGTTATCAAAAGTTCTCCAGCAGCTCTAAGTGTTCAGCCTCATGGAAGCCTGTAAATGCTTTCCTGAAAAGGTTTGCAACCCAGAGGACTGGTTCTCAAATATCAAGCATAATCAGTTCTTCCAGCAAAGACAGGACCAGGATCTTTGCCTGGGCTTATCTTCCTGAGCTAACTCACTCTACACAGACAGCTGACTGCCTTTGTCCCAGGTCTCTCTGCATTCTTCCCAAATCAGTGCTAACACAACTATCAGTTCAACACAACAGGAGCCAGAGATAAGAACAAAGTGATTGTAAACATATTCCCATTACAAAAATGCGATTGTCCTGATCATCTCAGAGACAAAAGCTTCTTTTTCAGAGTAATGGCAGAGCATTTAACACTGCCAACTGCAGAGGAAACTGCTCAGTACAGCTCAGGCCACTGCTAAATTGCAAAATGTGCCTGTGGCAGCTTTGAACGCAATCCATCTGGGAGAGTTCTACCAGCCAATGTGCATGGGGTATAATAAAAAAGCTATTAAACATTTTTTGAGTTGCATTCTCAACCCCGAGCTCCTTTTTAAGGGACTTAATGCCACAACGGTGTCTTGCTTGAAAATATGTTCAAAGAATCATTATGGATAGTTCACATAGGTATTTCAGCTATCAGAGGAACATTTGGGAAGGTCATCTTGGCTTTCTGTCTCTAAATGAGATCATTACAGGGAATTCTTTGCAACCTCACCACCATCACTTCAAGTTTTAGTTTTTTCTTCTATAACATTCTTGTTATAGTCTGGTTCCAATTGCTTCGAAAGAAATAGAAGTATCAAGGTATTTTTATTTTCCTGACATAGAGAGCACTTCTGTTGACTGATTAGAAGATCCTTGCCCTGAACTTAGTGCCCTGGATTCCATGACTTCTACACAATGTTTTGTGAAAGCCAACATTTTTCTTTTCCTTTTGCATGCTCTCCCCAAATAAAATTGCTCTTGATTTAAACTGGTAGGAAAAACCAGTTATTGTAAAAAGCTGTGTTTGATTATATGAGAATTAGAGGGGTTGTTTGGTTTTTACTGTTTTTAATTACAAATCTCATATTTGAAAACATTTAATAACTTTTTTTGTTTATTTGTTTTCAGAATCACTTCCAAGAATTTTTAAAAAAAATCTGAAAATCATAAAATACATTTAGAAACAATTTTCTGTGTGTATTGATTTATATTAAATTAAGGGTGTGACAATCTAGATCAGCAACCCTAAAGCTTCTGCTGAATTATGGGCAAACTGCCCCTAAAAGTTTGACCTCCTTTGCTTTCTTCATCAAGTATGGATTTAATAATTTCTCTACCCACAACACAAGGTTTAATCTTGCAAGGTCTTAAAATCAAATGCAAATATTTAGATCCCTACATTTAGTCTATATATTGGCAGGTTAATTGCACAGGAATTTTGCTATCTCTGCACATACCTAAAGCTGTCTCCTCTTATCAATCTCTTACTAGGAACAGCCTTTTCCTGCTCTTGATGAATGCAGTCCTGCCATGTTCATTGCCTGCTTGGCATGAGATTTCAGAGGCCATTTTCCTGGCCTGCCATGGGCTTATTTTCTGTCTCAGTAACCCCTTACCTGTCCTCCTTTGCCAAAACCAGTTTGAACACTAATCTCTCACCTCACTTTGTGCACTTTCCCTCTCATTCAGAGCTAGTGAGAATTACTAACATTTTCAAATGTTGTTTTCTCATCTTGCCATCGAGTTTCTGCCTTCAAGGAAACTTCCAGAAATGTGCAAACCTTATTATTTTCCTTCAAATACCTCCTTTTCCATCAAGCAATTCACAAACATTGCATGGTTTAGAAGAAAAAGCATAGGAATTAACAACACCTGAATCCTAAAAGTAAGACTTGGAGAATTGCAGGAAAATGGACTCTAAAACAAATATGGTGGACAATTCTGCCATCTGCCCTTTGGAAAGGGTTGGGTTAAATGTGTGATGAATCTTTACAGCCCTGCTGTTCATGGATCAGAGGCTTCACATCTTCCCAACTTTTTTCCTTTCTAAGTCACAGAAAACACAACAGTAATCCACTTTGGCATGACAGTCTTCACTTTCACAAGTCTATGTCACATGGGCTATTGTCACACTTTATGCTTTTCCAATTAACCTTGAAGTCTTTCCCCCCAAGGAAAATTTCTATTTTGCAGGACATAGAAAAACACCTGAATTTCTTGATAAATAAGAGTCATGTGGAGTAAGTGAGGTTGGCTCTCTAGAGAATTCCCTTTTAGTCATTTGAAAACAAAAGAGGGCAACTAAAAAGAAAAATTTAACCCAAAAAGATCCAGAATCATGTTAAAAGCAAAGGCATGTGCAGTAGTATAACACACTATCTTGTTTTAGTATCAAGTATGTCCAAACCTTGCCATTTTCAGGCACACTGGTTCAGTCTAAACTTTAGCAGGCATTCAACAGATCATCAGGTTTCCATCCCACTGGGAAAAGCTAACAAGGTCTGTTGCTTCTGGTTAGACAATAAACCCTGGATGCAGAATCCCAATGCCACACTTTCCCCTCTAAAATAATTTTAAGCTTTGATTGCTAGAGAAGGAAAATAAGCCATGGGAGTTTTTTAACATTAAACCACAGCTACTGTTGTAATAAAGTCCTTCTATGCCCAATGAAACAGAGTAGGACAATCGAATGGATGCTCTCCCCATGGAATTTTCCAGGATTACAAAGCTCGTGTTGATCTGCAGTCAACACTTCCTACCATTTTACTCAAACATTGAATCAAACAAGGATAGAATTAAATCATGCATTTTCACTTCATCGCCCACTGAATATACTTCCACATACAGAATCCTTCCAAGTATATCACTGAGAGCCAGACACCATCTACCCCACACTGAGTCTATGCAATCAAGTCTCCATTGAAAACACAAATATAGAGCTGGCTGAGTGACTGATAGGCAAATTAGTTCCTGGGCTAAGCCCTGCATGATGGGCTTAGCAAACTGAGAGAGTGTTTGATATCTACTAGAAAACCAAGGAAAAGAAAAATAAAGAGAAAAATACATAAAACTCTCAATTCAAGAATTACAGCTTCACACTACTCTTAAGTAAATACAGATGTCAGAAATAGGAGGTTGCCTTGATATCTTTGCCAGAGAAGGAGAGAAGCCATATTCCTTTTTTTTTCAAAGACAAAGACTCCAACTTTTATTTTGCACAGAGAGTCTTCATTGTTCTTTCACAGAGTTAAAGGCACATTCCAAACTATTTGGCTTACTGAAGGTGTAGAGCTCTTAAAAATGATCAAGAAACAGATCTCCAAGAAACCCAGCCCCACAGCTGTAACTCAACCTTCAGATATGTACTGGTCCCATTAGCTCTCCTTGAATTCACCTTCAGTAACTTTGGCTCACTGTAAAGGCTGACAAAATCTTTCAGAGCCTGTTCCTGAGAGTGTACTGAATACAGAGCTCTGGTTCATACACCACTAGTTTGAAAACTATAAAGAATCAAGCAACAGCTCCACCAGATATTTTTTACAAACAGCTATGTAATTGTTAGCAACTCAATGAAGCAAAGCAGATAGGAAAGAGAGTGATTCAAATTCAAATTTACTGTGTAAATGTTTGAGTAAAATGGTAGGAAGTGTTGACTGCAGATCAACAACCAGGTGTTGGCACAGTTGAAGTATTGGTCTATTCAATAGACACCTCTGAGGTCAAAAGAGAGCAGCATATGATTCACCAGCTTCCTGGAGATTTGAAGTATCACCAATCTTAGCCATGTATCCATCATGTACTTTTATGTGTAATTGAGGAGAGGAGACAAACTTGCTAATGGCACATCCAGCTCCTGCATTCGGATCATTGATAGATGTATTGAACAGGACTGGACCTAGGCTTGAACTCAGAGAAACACTTCTGGTGTCCAGCTACCAGCCACACATAGCCACATTCACTACAACCCTCTGAGCTCTGCCCTTCAGCCAATTCACCATGAACCCACCCATCCCATAGCTGGACAACTCATCCACAAGGATGCTATGGGTGACAGTATTAAAAGCTTCACTAAAACCCAGAAAACACCACCTGCCCTTCAACCACTTGGAGGGTGACTCTAACATAGAAAGATATCAAGTTATTTTAAAAGAAGTTTCCTTTTACAAACCCATGTTGACTGTGCCTGATTACTGTATTATTGTTTAAATGCCTTTCAGCTGTACTCAGTATCATCTTCTCTATAAATTTTTACAGGAACTGAGGTTAGAAAAGCCCATCTGTAGTTCCCTGGGTCTTTCCTCATGCCTTTTTTTAGATTGGAATAGTACTGGCAAGTGTCCAGTCAACAGGGACTCTCCAGACTCCCAAGATCTTTCATAGATGAAAGAGATGGCTCCTGCCATAACATTTGCTAACTCTCTCAAAACTCTGGGACAAATCCCATCAGGCTCCATGGACTTGTGAACATTCAGCTCATACAGCTGGTCCCTTACAATTTCAGAGTCCACAAAGAAAAAGTCACTGTTCCACACTGGTGGCACTCCAGCTCAGGGGACCAGGCAGCTCAGTAAGGAGCAGTGACCAAATGGGATGTGAAGGTTTCATACTGCCTTTGCTGGTCTCTCGAGCATTTCACATCCTGTGATGTGACAACAAAAAGTCAGGAAGTTTGATCCCTTTAAAATGTACAAAAAACAACCCCAGAGACACACAAGCTAACAACACACTATGGAAGAGATAGTAAGGCTGGAAAAGGAGCAAAGCAGGTGGAAGACATCTCCATGCTAATGGAGTGAAACCAGCTTGTATGGATGTTTTTGTTTTGGAACAGTACCACAGCATCCCAGATGCCAGAGGCTTGAGTTTAGAAAGATGGTGAGAAGCAATAGAAAAGGGCTCAAGAGAGTAAAAGTTAAGCAATGATTTAAAAATTCTCAAGAATTCTAGAATATTCAAAAATCTTTGAAATAAAATGGAGAAGGATTTTGGAGATGCTGATGTTTTTTCAGCCCATTTGATTACTTGATACTTTTCTTGAGGGCTCACCAAGATAAAAATCTCTTCCACTGGAATCAAGTTCTTCAGTCAAAAAAGCCAAGGAGTCAATCAGATGTTGCCACTACCTCCTTCTCACTCATAATATTTGTTGGGATTTCTTTGTAATGCTCTATATGTGTCAGAAAAATTCGAACATTCCCAGTTAAATATACGTGGGAAACTAGCACAGACCTACCTAAAACTTTGCTGAGGAAGTGTCAAATTGATAAAACTTGACAGAAAGGTATAATTACATCTGATCCCACAAAAAGTAATCTGCTACTGCCACAGTTCCTTATCAATGAAGAAATTTTATCCCATCTTCCTTGGTATTTCTGGCCATGTAGGACACTGAGAATGGAAAAGACAAAGGTTCACCAACTCTTGCTTTCTTGGCTTGCAGCTGAGTGGTGCTGGAGCCTCTTCCAGACTCTCTCTGTGATGGAAAGGGTTTCTTCTTACTCTTTACTGTTTTCTAAAACTACCCAATGAGGAGAACTAAGGGAACATCCCTCCCTCTCCTTTCTCACCACCAGCCTGGCCACAATTTGCCCTCCACTTCCAAGAAACAAAGCAGGGGAAGGGAGCACTGCATCAATAGACATTTTGTAATATATCCCTTCCTACCCCTTAGGTAGACAGCTCCTGGAAGTTGCCAAGGTGTTGATTTAAAACACCTACAGCTCTAAAGATTTCTTTTTCCATGAAAATCCCTCCTGGGTTGCAATAATCCAGGTTTTTATAGATTTCAGATTGGAAACGTGTTGTTTTACCTTGTCTGTACAAAGAATTGTGGCTTTGGGGTTTTGGTTTGTAGCTTTCTGGGAGGAGTTTGTTTGAGGGCTTGGTTTGGTTTTTTGGTTGTTTTGGGTTTTTTGTTTGTTTTTTGTTTTTTTTTTTTGGGGGGGGGTTGGTTTTTTTGTGGGATAGTATTGAATTAGGACTGAACAGGAGCACTGGGCACTCCAGAGAAAGAATGAGTAATTTTGAGTGCACAAGTCTGCATGGTGTCAAAGTGAGATAAGTCCACTGAAGAGAAATGCACTGAGGAGGCACAGCAACAGATTGTGACTCAGGAATTCTCTGAAGGGGAAAGTAGTAGAAGAGTGGGAGAGAAACCTCAGGGAAGAACTTCACAAGGGTACTCATCCCTTTTTCTCCCTTGAATATCCACTTCAAACCCAGGGCCAGTAGAACCTTTGATCTTGCACAGTTTGACCATGAGGGTGTAGTGAATGGTTGATACTTCAACACATGGAGTGAAAAAAACAGGACTGATGCACTTACTGAAAAAAAAAAAAAGTAGTTCTGAATGAACCATTCACAAAAGCAGATGGAACACTGAAGGTGTATTTGAACTTCCTCTTAAGCCAGCTGGTTGTGTAAAAAGGCCTTTAGGAATAAAGGGACACAGCCCTTTTTGCTCTGTGGCATCTTCCCTGATTGGATCCTCCAGGACTTACAGGACTTTGGCCAGTGAGGACAAAGCACCTTTGCATTGTCAAAGACAAGCAGGTTGTACAGTGCATTGCTGGGTCACTTTGGTGTTATTACAAGTGGTAGAAAGGCATGGACCCATTTCCCAGGGTGTGGGTGATGCTCTGAAGACTCACTAAGGGTCCTTGCTGAGCATAAAAAAGCCTCATCTTTATGTTGAGTCCAGTGTGCCATTCCAATCCACATACCCACTTGTACCCTCGCAGCTCAGCAGGAAACTCTTTGTCACAAATTTATGTTTAGTCATTTTTTAAAAAGGAATTCTGTGCTTGGAAGGCTGTTTATCTTGGTAAGTAATAATAATTCATCTCTCTCTCTTCATATAAAATATTTTCCAATCTTAGAGAGGAGTCTCCATAGCAGAACCATAAGATAAATGAATGACCTCATTATAAAGATTACTTTTAGAATCATAGAATCATTTAGGTTGGAAAACTCCTCTAAGATCATTGAGTCCATTGAGTTGACCCAGAACTGCCAAGACCAGCATTAAACCATGTTCCCAAAGTCTTTACAAATGAAAACAGTTCATTTCTAGCTATGAAATAGGACTGACTTTCTCTGTTCTGACACTAGACATTTTTGGGTTTCATGTTTGACTACTGAATGGGGGACAACTCATCCTCCATGAGAAATCAACCTCCTAAAGCTGAGTTTGAACAAACCCTTGGCAGTGCCTTTAGCTCTGAGTACTTTCTTTTAATATGAACACTTCAATATAATCTCTCTGTTGCTACCTGGCTGAGCTTCAAGAGTGGGGCAGCCACTTAACAAATGAGATATTTCTAAAGAGAAGGAAAGAGGGAGCAAGAAATCAGTTATCACAGACAGCTCTGCATTGCCTTGGGAATTAAAAAAACTAATGACCCCATAGCTGGAGCCAAAATACTTTATTGTCTTCTCCTATTATAAATCAGCCAACCCAAATTCAGTCCAACTAATTACTATGCCAACCACCTACAGCAGAATGTGCCTTATGAAGTTACTGGCAATGAAAAGCAATCAGTCACTCTTTGGAGCCTCCCAGGGGAGCTTGGAAATGGACTTTGCAAAGCTTCCTTTCCACCACATCAGATTATGAACCCACAGATCTGGGCTAGCAGGCACATCTGTAGGTCCTGGCCAAAGTCTGGTATCATCATGGAAGGGTTTTGAAGCAGAAGTAGGCTCAGCAGGGAATGTGAGCTGCAAAATTATGTCAAGAATGCAGACAGTAACAAGCAGAGGAATCAGAGGAATCTTCACTGATACCTCCTCTGCAGACTCACTTAAGCCTTCATCCTGAATTGTCCCCTCTTTACCAATGTCTCCAGCTATTGGTATCACTTCATCAGTTTATTCTCAGCTGCCTGTTTAGCAATTCTGCAGGGCTGCTGTTATTTTCCATTTGTGACACGTGAACTGACCACACTCCATCAATCTTGCATCAGCCAAAAACATGTTTGAAAGGTTCACCCCCTTTTGAGAAAGCCCAGCTACCTCTGCTTCAGCCTTTCTGAAATGGAATTGCCTCCAGAGTTTCTTTGCAATGGAGATCAGACACTGACCCTGCAGGAATGGCATTCAAATAGAAATGCTTATTCCAACCTCACCGTGCACTCCAACCTTTCCTACGGTCAATTTTTCCATTAAACTTTTTTGCAATCCCATTCAACAGACATATGTCTATCTGTCAAAATAAGAATTTTCATATTGTTCTAAAAATTTACCTTTTACTCCCACAAAATTTGACAAAGACAAATTTTAGTATTTTCCCCCAGGGTCTTAACTTTTCAGTATTTTTTAAAATCATATTTTTAGATGCCAATTGTGGCAGTTTTGTCAAAAAAATTTAGATGTCAATTATGGCAGTTTTTGTCTGCAAGAGGCAAGGGGGAGATGTGCAGAAAAAAAAAAGCAGACTTTTCCTGCTGACACCATCCCTTCAGTCCATTTCTGTGAGATCTCTTTGCTATTACAGAGCACTCTCTAGGGAAACACCTCCTGAGGAAGTGGACTTCTATGAGTTCAGGAAAACTGAGGAGAAAATAAATTCTGTAGTGACCTACACAGCCATGCAAATGTGACAGTCTGGAGGTTAATGAGCTGCTGTAAAAGTCCCTCAAGACTGTGCTGGCCACGGTGTCCAGAGCTACAATTTCAGAAAAAAGCAACCATGTCTCACCCCTACTCTTGACCTCAGCAGAGAGGTGAGGGTGAGAGGCACCAATCTCTGCTTCCTTCACCCCATGACTTCCAGGACTGACCCTACAGTCTCCCCTTACCCCATCTGAATTTGCAAGCAATTCCCCATACACACTCTTGCCCTCCATTTGAGGTTTCAGAGTGATCCAGAGAAAGAAATATGCTGCACATTAATTAAATCCACATCTGCTACAACAAATATTGCTGCTGCTAGCACTGCAGAGAAATTATATAAAAGGACCCCGGGCCATAAGAGAGAAATTCACTTGATTCCCTTCCAGTGCTGCTGAGTCCGAGCTGTCTCCCCTGTCCTTGATCTCTATCTCTGGCTTGCCCTCTTGACCCCATCACTCCAGGGCTTCTGACTGGCTCATTTTTAGCCTAATTCTCTTCTCTTTATTCAATGCCTGTTGTATTCATGCCTGTCTCCCAGGTACAGCAGGAAGATGCTCTTCACCCCCCCCTCTTTGAATATATGAGCCCTTCTTCCTACATTCAAACTTTGATGGCACAGCCCGTTTTGCATTTTTAATATCCTCAGTGTCCTGTTTCATTGGGTGGGATGTGTTAGTACATAAAAACATGGTCTTAAATGTTAACTGCAATTCTTTGCTTTTAATTGTCAGCACAAGCTTGCTGTGGTGTATTTAGAATGCCAATTAGCAGCTTTCCAGGCAGGTTTAGGACAAGCACTTGCTGGGGACCATTCCCTGAAGGCAGTGGGAGCTGAGGGAAGGAGGAGAAACCCCTTGGCATTTGACCTCTGGGCTGGAGATCGATGCCTAAACTGTTTTATTTAGCGAAGCAGCAGCGCCCTTGCAGTCTGGTTCCTTCTGGTGCCATTGACAATCATCTTGATGAGTCCATTTGCTGGTGAATGGGTTTTATTTCCCTCTTGTGACAATTCCTTCAGCTACTGCACTGGGCCATCGTTCAGTTGTTTTGTGTTGTAACTCCTGTGTCTTCTTGTAGACATCACCACTGGTCAGTCCCTCCAGGATCTGCCCTCCTTTCACCCCTTTAACGTGTTTGGGCTTTCCTTTGATGACAAACAATCACTCAGCATTCATTTCTGTCCCCAAAACCTGCCAGTTCCCAAAACTAAACTGGTCTTTGCCCAATTTTGCTGTCCAGCAGCCAAAGCTAACAAGAGATGCATTTTTCATTCATATCTGGCAGATTAATTTACAGATTTATGTGACAAGATCAGAGAAATCAAATACAATTTTCAGTAGAAATTTCAACAAAACTGCATTTAAAAAAATTGAAATTTAAAATGTGCCTTCCAACTATTTTTTCCAACCTTCTTTCTCTTGACATCTCCATCTAAGATGTGTATTGCAGCTCAGACAGGAACTGGGTAAAATAGTTATTGATTAGGATCAAAGGCATTTCTGTGCATGAAATTTACTTTCATATATTAATGGCCTTTTCTTCCCCAATAATGTCTGTTATTTATCCTTTTTCCTCCACAACCATGGTGGAATATCCTCTGTGTTGCTTTCCAAGTGTCTGAGGCATATTCAGAGAGCTTTCCAAGTGTCTGAGACATATGATTATCTGAGGCAATGAGAAATTTTCTGATTATTTTGCAGTATCTGGTGACATGGATCTTCCATCTTAAGCATTTGTCCAGGTGTTCTCCATCACTGCAGCTGCTGCAGGCTTTTCTTTTTTCTGGGGTTTTAAATATCAGCTCATTAGCTTTGGAATAATCATTTAGGCAAGAATCATCTCTTCTACCCAAAGTTTAATATTTGTCATCCAAACTTTTTAGTGACTTTTGTGGTCTCTTCCTTTTAATCACCTCTTTATCTTCTTCCCCAAACTTTTATTCCCACAGATCTGAGCCTGCCTTTCTTTTCCATCCTGAATCATTCTCATGGCATCCCATTCACCACAGGGGGCTCTCTGGGAGTGTATACCTATCTATCTTCTTCATTAAAACACAAGACCTTTCATGGAAACACACACTTGATAAACATTGTTATATTGTAAACTGAACCTGATTCGATTGAAAATCAAATCCAAACACACAGCACACTCGACAACTTTGTGTCAAAGAAGATCTATGTTTCATTTTAAAATGAATATGTGTTTATGTTTCTGGATAGATACCCTGAATGTCACAGTATTTCGACCTTCAGAGAGGTGTCTCCTGTGCACTAGCAACAAACTCACAAAAAGGAATTTGCTAAGCTCTTTTAAAATTGTAAACACAGCTTTTATTTTTCCTATACTATTACTTCTATCTCAGCAGCTGCATGACCTAACTGTTCATGTTTTGTGCCTATTGGTTTTCATTCCATACTGCACTGGCAATTCATATGACACCACAAGGACTTTTTGTGTGAAGATACAGAATTTTATTAATTACACTGAACTATTTAATGATGCTCACTGTGTTTAGGGACAGAAATGAAAACAACCTTCTAGTGCTGTTGTTTCAGAGAAGGAAGTATGCTAGGCAATATACAGATTAATACATACCCATAATCTCAGAGGACTTATATATTTCTTATTCTACCTATCTCTGCTCTTGTCCTTCAAGGAAATGAAAGTTTCCTCAATGATAAATTCACCATTAAGTTTACACTGTGCTGTTGTTTAATTATATTCAAACATTAATTAAAGAAGAGGTTAGTTATATTGGCACTAGTAACTGCTGAAGATATGTTAGCCTTAGTATTGCAGTAATTTCAGTTTCCTGATTATACTTCCAACAAATGGATTCTTCAATCCTAATACATATGTATAAGTCTCATTTTTAGAAAAGGTAAGCCATTATTCTATCAAAATTCAACTGCTCAATCTTTGCAAAGCCTCTGCTCTTCTGCCCATATTTACTTCACCCTAGACATCCTACCTTGGAAGCAATATCCACAATAATAGCAACAAAACATGCTTTCTTTACCTGTCTGAGCAGCAGTCAGCATCATTATTACAATCGTTCTTGGTAAGTATTCAAAAAATGCTATGGTGCCATGCAGCAATGCTGCTTGAGAGAGCTCAGATAAAATGAGCATGGATTTATGCATCAAGGTTAGCCTCGTTTCTGGGAACAGTGGGAACTGTTCATACCAAAACTAAATGTTGAAATTCCTTGTAGAATACTGCAGGACTGAGCATGGACTGACAATGGACTTCAGCTGGAGACACATCTACATGGACTTCTGTGAAATCTCAACAGAGGAATCATCCTTTGGAAGTGCCAGCAAATCTGGCTGCAGCACAGGCCACCACCTGACCTGAGTGGTCTTCTCCGAGGCTTTAAGCCATTCCAGACATCTCTTAAAAACACAATTATCTTCCAGGTTTTCTACCTATTTTCAGTCTTTTTGGATGACAGTGGTACAGTAACATCTTCAGCAGGGACAACCTGTCAGGCACACACCCACCACTATTCTAATTTGGGTGTCATGAAGAGCTGCATCAAATGCTGTGCCTATTTTAGGGATGCACAGTCCCCTCCACCCCTCCAAGATGCATCCGTTCACCAAGCCCAAGTTCCTGCTGTGATCCAGTCTTTTAATAGCTATACAGCACAAGCCAGTGAAGTCTGTCTAACACTGTGCTGCTTCTCTCCTCCAAATCACTGCTGCTCAGAATGTACAACTTCCTGATTTACAAGTTGCTTAAAACTTTATATAAAAAAAACAAACAGATAAATAAATAGGAATCATCAGGTTGCCCTGCTCCCCTGTAAGCAAGCCTTCTCCTCAGACAGTGAATGACCCAGGGACAGGCACAGCCAGCCTGCAATGCTGCAAAGAGGCTGACACTAATGCAGTTGGATGCTCCCTTTGAACAAAACTTGGCTGCTGGCTGCATTCTGCTCTGAGACAGCACCAAGACGACAGCTCTGACAAATGCCTTGAAATTCAATGCCCGTGGCCCTGCCCTTGCTGTGCTTCAGCCTGCAGCAAAGAATGGTGACAGTTCAAATGGCTGGCTGGCAGATACATTCACAATACATTAACATTTTGTTAGAATCCTGCCAAGTGTGTCTCTGGTCTCAGTGGGAACTAACCAACTGCTTCAGCTACATTTGGACAGGACAGCTGCTTCATCAAAATATCCCATCTGTGAATGCTTTTGCAGGGTGCACCACATAGCAATAGCCTTTTTCACCCCTTTCAGAATGTATCTTTCCTGTTAGAAAAGTCTGGTTTAATCTGCGTTCGTCCAGTCTTCGACTATCTTGTGTCCTGTTCTCAACAAACAAAAAAATCTCAGCTTCACAAAGTCTAACACAGGGATCCTAAACTCTGTTCAACAGTCTCAGGGCAGCTCCACCAAGCCCTGGTTCATGCCTACATTCTGCCTCCAGGAGTAGGTAGGGATTTCATTAATGGAAGGTCAAATTACCTTGACACATCTAAAGTTCAGCTGCCTCTCTGCACTCAAGCAGAACCTAGACAGTCCCTGAATTACCCAAAAGGTTAATTATCTCACCTTGATTAGTTTCACAGAAGATCTCTGTCTGCAGAGAGGTTCCAGCTTTCCTGCAGGGAGCTCCTGACACAGCCTCGGATGTGTGGTGTGTCAGACTAGGGCATAAACAGGAAAGTCAGCAAGAACTTCAATGTTCAATGCATCCTCCTCACTCCTTTGGAAAAACAGTGCAGTCTTGATGTATTTTAAATCATCACATCTCTAGTCTGTTATGTAGAAATTCCACTTCCCATTTTGCAGCTCTGGGTCCTCCACTCCTGTTGACTTGTTGACTCAGGGCAGCAATGAGAAAGTTTGAATTTTAGCTCAATATGGTAGCTCTAAACCTTTTGCCAACTCACCAGACTCATTTAAAGCCACAAAATTCGATTTCCAATGACATGCAGAAATAGGATTACAGGTATTGAGACATCTGTTTCCCACTGTGAAAATGGTGTTCCTTGGCATTGGAGTTCCTGCTTTGGAGCTGATACAGGCTGCTCTCTGAAGCCAAGAGTCCCACTCTGACAGCACTGTAGCAACCCTAATTCCAATCTCAATCCCATGGGTATGGAAGTTGTCCCTGCCCTCGGCAGGGGGGGTTGGAATTTCATGGTTTTTGAAGTCCCTCCCAATCCAAGCCATTATATAATAGCGTGGACCCTGTTCCTCTTAACTCATGCTAGACTGGGCATAGCTTTCTACACTAAATAGCCATAGGAACAGCCAAGAATCAGGCACTAAGCTGCTGTTCACATCAGGGTCCAGGGATCAGAATGAAAGTAAATTTAAAAAACAACAACAACAACCAAAAAAAATAACAACAAAAAAAAAACTAAGATAAGGGTGCGATTGGACCTGCTGTTTGGCCAGGTATCACATGTGCATGGCTGCTAAACACATTACAGTGTGAGCCCATTCCCAACTATACATGTTGGACAGAAAACACAGAGAGGAAGAGGAGGGAGGCACAGACTCAGAGATCATCCTTTGGCTGGAGACAAGTTCTGTTTGTTTTTTACAGTATAATCACATAGAACAGATCAGGTGTCATCTTAGGCAATCAATACAGTAACTCCAAGCATAAATCCAAGTCAGCAAAGCAGCAGGGATTTATGCACACAGCTATCAGATCCATAGTATTTACTCCAAGTGTAACACAAAGACCATTTTAGATTGCTGTCAAGGAGACAGATGGTACAGGAGAAAGGAGCAAGTTGAACATTACCTTTTCAGCTGGAAACCAATCCCCAAGTCTGTAAGGCCCAATTTCAAAGAGCTCTGAGTGAACAGAAAGAGCTCAAATGGATCACAGGGTATACAGATACAACCCTAAAAGCAGTCTATTAGCAAATCACCAAATTGATCGTGGCAAGAATGGACTGTAAAGCAGTGTACACACACAAAGGTTAAAATAAATTAGAGCTCACTGACCAGATATTGTTTTCTCCATCTCCAATAGTAGCAGGTTATAAATCTGTCCATAACCTATTTTTAAATTTTGTAATGTAAAATCACAGAATTATAGAATCTTAGAATGGCTTGGATTGAAAGGGACTTTAAAGAGCATCCAGTTCCAAACTCCTGCCATGGGTTGGGACACTTTCTGCTAGGCCAGGTTGCTCAGAGCCCCATCCAGTCTGGCCTTAAACACTTCCAGGGATGGGGAATCTGCAGCTTTTCTGGACAACCTGTTTGAGTGCCTCTCCATACTTAGAGTAGTATCTACTCTAAAGCTACTCTCTTTTAGTTATCCAAAATCTGCTGCAGCCTGGAGGGCTATTAGAAGATTTTTTTAGAAATTTACCCATTCTAATGTACAGGTGTCCAATTTCTTGATTTGCCCTGATATTTTCCTGATTTTGCCCCTTCTAATTGCCCTTGGCTGAAGGACTCAGCTATTTGTGAACGAAGACCCAGCTTGGTGCAGAACAGCTGCATAACCCTGGTTCTATGTTCGTATGAAAGTACTGGGAGGTGGTAGTGAGTGTGTCCATCCTTGTGGTGAGAACACCCAAGAATTTAAACCATGCACGACCAGAAAGGTGAAAATAAAGAGAAAAAAAGCAACTAATTAGCTAGCACTGCTAGCATTCAACGGGAAAGAAGTATTGACACCAAAAAGGTATGAAACCCTAATTAAAAAAACAGGCAATCAGAAGATGGGGCAGAGGGGCCAGGCTGTTGTGGGGAGCAGTGGAGATGAGCCCTCCCCCCGACTGATGAGTGCCTGCCCAACAGGAGCACTGTGGTGAGCATATCAGTGCTTAGCCTCCAGCTCATTAAACAGGAGTCTGTACATTAGCCAACAAAGAATTGCTGTGCACTCCTTCAGTTGCCCACAGCCTGCCTGGAGAGTCTCTGTGTGCACACTAAACTTATCAGAGTCAAATGTGTCACAATCCACCAAGAAAACCATCCACACAACCAAGTCCTCACAGTAGGGCAAGAATCCTTCTCTCTGTGCCTTCTCCCACTTGCAATCACCCTTTTCTGTGCTCTGACCAAGAGATCTGCTGATTCTGGCTCTGAGGCAAACCAAAAGGAGGAATAAGTCAGAGCAGCAATGATTTCTGGATCACTGCTGCTGCATTTCCTCCTCCCATCACAGCTCCCACGCTAGTGCTCAGGTATAGCTTTAAAGGGATAGATCCTCTCTTGGCCTAAAGGATCACTGAGCAGTAAATAGCATTCCTGACACAGCTAGACACCCTCGAGCACCTTGCAGAAGAATTTCATGTCTTCTGCTGGAGTAAAATCAGATTATTTGTTGCTGCACTTCTCAAAAATCGGAGGAAAAAGGAAAAAAGAATCAGGCAGCTTTAGAAAAATAATCACTGTGATGAAAACTGAAAGAATGTAAAGCAACATGCAGAAATCTCTAAGTCAGAAAAAGAATCTAAAAAAGAACAGGACTGAGAGGCATTGAGAGATCAGATGGTTTAAACACTACTGTAACATTAGTAGTATTGAAACTTGGCTATCAAACATTATAAAAAACACACTTCTTTTTATTTTTGTACTGAAATAAAGGTGCTTAAGCCTGAAACAAAGAAAATAATCTTTTAAAATCAAGATCTATTGATTTCCACCTGTCTCTGAATTTATCTCCTTTCTTTAATTAACAGGCTGTGTCACTGGAAGAGAAGAACATTAATGGCACAAGACAACAGTGTCACCTCCTACTACAGAGTAAATCTTGAAGGAAAAAATCAAAGCAGTTGTTTAAAATAAATCAGCAGCCGTGGCTGAGTTGGTTGTATGCATGGCAGATATTTATTGCCTTTCACAATCCTTATAGAGGCACAATAATTGACAGCAACTGGTTAAAATAAATTAAGAAAGGTGCTTCCAGTGAAAGAAACAAATAATACAGTTCAGTTTTTGGTTTTGAGGTTTTTTTTTTTTTTCTGGTTAAGGTAGAAACAGCCTCTTGAGCAGAGACAGCACAGCACAAAGATGTTTAAATCACAGCTCTCAGTTATGAATTCTACCCTGAGTCAACGCTACTGTCAATTTAACAATACATATTGCTATTTCATTTTTATTTCATTTCATGTTTCATGTTATCCAGGAGCCACACTATATAATTTAAAAGGGACAGTCATATGGAATCTCCTTTTCCAGGTACAGAGTGCTCAGCTGTGCCTGAGCTCCAGTTAGAGACACTTCAGACTTTATCCCACAGTCACCATGACCGCTAGAAACCATAAGGCACTGAAGGTTTTCTTCCACGAGGCTGAAATCCATAAGGACAAGCAGCACATTGGGATACCTCCCAGCTCCCTCTCTTCCCAGAGGAGGCACAACACTCCCAAAAAGCTCAGATGTTTTCAGTTTGGGCAAAAGCATCTCCTGCTGCAGGTACCATCTCCCAGCCTAGACTTGGTGGCAAGAATGTCTTCAGTGCTGGGCACACAAACCTGGCAGACAGTCCAAAGCCAACACTCATCCAAACATTCACATTTACTTTGAAAGTTTAGTGAGCTTGAATTATCAAATACTGCATTTTTAACCTTTACAAGAGTTAACACAAGGATTCTGTCATGTGTTAAAAATATATTTTTCATTGACACAGACTTAGTTTTTTGATGGGAATTGAGTGCAATATTAACAAATATGACAGAGTAGTAGCTAGTCTCAGGCTACATTTAAGAGAGAATGACAAAGTTTAGCAAAGGTCACAGATCTCCCACTGCAGGCATATGTGGTTTCCAAGATAAGACCAGCAGAACAATGCAAGCATCTATTCTTAGCTACTCCATGACGTTAGACCCTTTCACTCAGTGCAGCAAGGAAAACCCTTTTTCTTTAATGTGTTCCTACCTCTGAATTCTTCAAACTCTCATTGAACTAGGTCAGATATTTTCTAAGAGATATGGTACTGACCCTATTTAAGATTGCATCTGGGCCAGTCAATTCTGGTGTTTCATACAAAGAGCTTTCTAAAATAAATGTTTGTGATCTTTTTTTCTCAGTTTGTGTGGCAGTTTTCAGGAAGACTAAAGATCAGCACCTTCAAGTAATGGCATACAAATTCAGCTTTTTTGTGACAAGATCTTGCCCTGTCTTTGACCAAAATGCCATCTGCTTGCCTTGAGAAGAATGAAACTTCCGACTTTTCAAATCTCAGTGCCAAGCATCTTTCACAGCAGTCTTGGAAAAAAGGATTATAGTCTCAGAAATCAGTTCAGATACCATGGAAGAAGAAAATACACTTTTTTATGGGAATATATATGTGTATGTTTATATATGAAAGATAAGTGCACATAACAGGAACTTGTGCTGTATCTCTCCCCTGGCAGCAGCTGAGCAGTTGCATCTCATGGCATCCTGGTTAAGCATATACAGGCTTGTTATTTGCTGGATAAAGAAGCCTGTGACACAAATCTGCAGTTGAAATCTCAATCTGGTAAAAGGTAATTAACCATTTTCCTCAGCAGGAGGGCCTGAGTGACAAGCCAGGGGTCATGACAGAAGCCCATGACAGAGAAATGAAGTAAACTCCCATTTTTCCACACAGTACTGGACTGTGTCTCCTATGAAAGTCACCAGAAGGTAGAAAATCAGCAGTGGGCATGAGAACAGAGAAGGTTCCCTTTTCTCATGAACCTGACATGCAAAATTACAGCTGAAATTTCTGCATTTTCATTTTCCTTCTGGCTTTGTATTTCCTTTGTTCACCTGCTTTTCAATGTGAATTGTTGCAGAGGAACTGACAGTCACCACTTCAGATGTGGGACTTTATCACAGCAGGATTAACTAAACCACAAAGGCAGAGGCCGTACAGCATCAACCCCCTTCCTCTTCACATCCCAGAAGCAGATGGCAATACAAAATTAATTTTTCTCATATTGTTAAAGCTTATGCTTTTTCACCTGTGAGAAGGATTTTAGCATTGGTTCAAGGAGGGAGCTGATTTTACAATCACAATGTAAAAGATTAATAGGCTCTACAGCAAGGTGACTAATATGTTCTGTAAATTTATGAAAAGGGGGGACTTTTTTTTTTGCTTGTTTGTTCGTTTTTTTGTTTTGTTTTTTTTTGTTTTGTTTTGTTTTTTTGTGGGTTTTTTGTTTGTTTTGGTTTTGGTTTGGTTTTGTTTTGTTTTGTTTTTTAATAAAGTTTCAAGAACTGTTTTGGTTTTTTAGCCTTGTGCTAAGATACCAGTAGATTATTAGTGTGAGTTCTTGCAACACTAATGTATAATGATACAATCCCATACTGGATCTGCTCTTTATCCCACACACAGACTTGGAACTCCCATGATACTTGGATATGTTAAGCTGGTGCATGACAGATTTATGAATTTTAGGCCATCACAGGATTATTGCCTGTGGCAAGGCACGAGCATGATACAGCCAGAACTAACTTTCTCAAGATCTTTGAGATACAGTAGTAAAGAACCCCTGCCAGAGCAACACAATGAAAAAATTGTGCAAGAAATATAAGTTCTTTTGAAAGATTTCCCCCTGCAATGATGCTTATTCAGAGTGAAAGGGTATATCACATGCAAGCTGTTAGTCTGAGGGTGAGGTCAAACTCCCAGTTATTTAACTAAGGATACACCTACAGCAGAATGACTTCAAATAGGCCCTAAAAATGCAGAAAACCCATTTTTAGTTCTGATAAATATAGAAACTAATGTGGTTCTTGCTACCTTTAGCACACAATGCAATGAATCAGAAGGCTGCAGATTGTTGTCCAGAGAATTCGTGAATGCTCCCTGGAAGTGTTCAAGGCCAGGCTGGGCAGGGCTTTGAGCAACCTGGTCTGGTGGAAGGTGCCCCTGTCCATGGCAAAGGATCTTTAAGGCCCCTTCCAACCCAAACCATTCTATGCAAAGACATGAAAGACTGTGTCCTTCTTGTGCCTGTAATAGTAAAAGCAAATTTCTCCCAGACAACCTACTTTTGTCCATGGTCAGATCCTGGGCTGTACAGGAAAGTTATTTCAAGGTGAAAGCCAGCATGCACAGCCAGTGTATGTCTCCCAGTCCCCTCCACTGCTGCTCTTCCTGCTCCATGTGACCTTTGGATGCTTCTCCAAGTTCAATCCTAAGCAGACATATGTTAACTAACACAAAAAACTGTTCTGAAGAAACTCCATAGGGAAAAGACATTCCAGGCAGATTAACTCTGAATAAACTATTTAGTCAGCATTTTTCTTAGTCTTTGAGCTTTGCAAAATAATGTTGTTCAGGGTAATGCTGTGGTTCTGATAATGATTTCTTCCCAAAAAACTTTTTAACAAAGACAAGGGGACCGAGTTTTTGGAGTTCTTTCTGATATGTCCACACTCTTCTCCCTCACAGATATAAGCCAATAAAACCTCTTCCTCACTCAAGAAATGAGACTGGGTTTGAGTTAAGAATGACTGAAAGTAAGTCTCCTAAGTCATATTCAAGTCTCTCAAGTAATTTTCTTTTTCCTATTCTTTTTTTTTTCTAAAGAACTCTGAAGAATGCTCCACATGGTACATTGGAATTTAAACACACAAAATAAATGGAAAACTGCAATCTCTATATTCCTAGCTATTTTTTCATTAACATGGTCATTAATAATTAGTTTGCTTTTACCTCATATTGATTATACACTAGATCTTCATAGCAGTAATGCAAATGTGGAAACCACCTTCCATTACTGAGACATTTAATATAAAAGGATGTCTGGAACAGATTAGATAGCCATGTCAAACTCATATGAAGGTGTAGCTATCAAAAAAGCACTGTTGTTTGCATGGCTTTTTTCTTTTTAGTTTTTATTTTTATTAAGTTCTGAACTGGTGCCTTTATCACAATGACAAACTTTATGTAAAAGACTCTTCCTCATTCACATACTTGTTCACATATGCTCAACCAAGCTTTCAGCTTCTGACTTGCTTTTCTACCATGATAAATCTGTAGCAATTATTGCCATTTAAATGCAGGTTGAGTTCACCACAGGCACAGCATGTGTGTTGGTCATTACTGTGACAGAGCTGCTCTCCAGGGCACAGGGCTGTACATGCATATATTCTTTGAGAGCTATTCCTCTGCATCATTAATAGCTGGCATTGATGAAACATAGTTTAGCTTTAGTTAGCAATAATTTTCTTGAAATTCAAACAAACCACAGTACTACTATCACACTTTAGCTATATTCTTTTAGAATCTGACAATATTTGCCATTTTTCTTAAAATACCCCACTGTAGAAACAGAGATTTGAAGTGAAAATTCTGTTCACATATAGCATAATTAATACTTACTGTTAGAGAAAAATCTTTCAAATGTAATCCCTTAAAAATAGATAGAAAAAGAACCCAGGATAATTTGGCTCTGATAATTTTTAACATTTTAGATTGAAAACTCTGAAATTAGAACACTTGATAATAGCTGCTTCTAAAAGAAATCCCCCCAAACACAAGTATCTCAGCATTCATTGATTTCTGTCCCTTTTCAATGTGCCTATCTTCATCTCTGCTAGTTGATCTTTGTTACTAATGAACTCTCAAGAACAACTCTCAAGTTTTTCTTGAAATGGTTTAAGTTTCAGTTCAGTCCCAAATTCAGGATGCATAACAAACCATGGAACACATTTTTATAAGGTCCATCACTTTATAAAATATACTTCAGTTAGTGTTTGAACAGGCTGAATTGAACACAAAGATAAAGAGAAAAGAGATTTAGAAATAAATGTTTGAAGTGAAGGACTCAAAGAGTTTATAATTTGGTTTACTACATCTGTCAAAAAAAGATTGCTTTCTAAAAACACTCAGACCAAAAGAAAAATAAGTCTATTTACGCATCTCACAAAAAGATTTATCTGTGCTTGGAAAAAACTCATGGTGCACACCACTGGAATATTTCTACATCCCAGGTGGGAAAAATAAACTCTTAGTCAAGTGTTTCCCAGTTTTTTTAGAGCAAACCTCCCTGATAGTCCATTATTCCCACCACAATGCCAATTCCTCCCACATCTCTGTCTCAGCAGGTTCATCTCCTGATCTACATCCTCTCCCCAGAACACCAACTCTCTCCTCACTTGATTTTCTTCTCATCTCCGGAACAAGTAGGTGATCCTGGAGGTCAGTGGAGATGAGAGCAGAGGAGCAGAAAGCCCAGAACTGCAGGTACCTCCAGCTCCCCTGATTTGGGCTGGCTCTGACTGTGAGCTGGGCGTTTGGCTAAGCAGAGGTGGGGGCTGTGTGAGGACATGGCACAGCTTCCATAGAAAATCATTCCAGCCCCAGTCCCATCTCTCCCCTGGAGAAATGAAGACAGGAAGAAGAAGCAGGAAGGAGAGAGCTGAGCTATCAAGACACCCCAGCCTACCTTTTACCTGCAAGATTTCTTATTTTATTGGTTGGATCTGGATTAAACTACACATATTAGTGAAAAAAGCAGAAAATTAAGGCCAGGGTAGAAGAACAAATAATCATAATTCCAAATGCTTCTAGAAGCACCGATGCTTTTAATACCTATTCACATGAATTATGATTGTCTCCTTGGAGTAACACCAAGAGCAATGCTCTAAGTGCTATTTAAGATACTTTGACTGGACTGAAAATATTTACAGCTTCTGCATTAGTGCATATATTAATTGCCTTTGTAGCTTTATTGTCCTATAAAACTCTTCACTACTGGTAGAGCCAACAGTGGCAGATGTTTTGCTTTGAAGTTCTAATAAAACCCAATCAGAACTAATTTAATAAGCTCAGTTTTCTCAGTTTTCAGTAAACGTTAGGAAGCTTCCCCATTAAAATCAAGTCTCCTTCAGGAAGGTTGTGCTGGACAAACAGGAGTTCAACATCACTGATCACAAATCAAATCTTAGTGTTTTTCTCACTCTACCAACTAGTCCAAGTCTATTTCCCCCTAACTGACTCCACCATTTCAGCCATTATCTCTTCCCACTGCTGCTTGTAACAATTCCAGTCTTTCAGCACCACTTTCACCTTCTCCACTGCCATCTGCTAGCTCTGCAGTAACTTTCAAAAAAATTTACACTACATAACTCCCCTTCGGACAGGAAAAAGTTTTATTTAATGCCTTCTGAGCAACATGAACTTGTTGGCTTCTGAACCTGAAAGATATTAAAGATCAAAACAAGCTTTCCTGTCCCAGCAAGAGAACATGAGATATGCCTCAAATAATCCTCACTTTATCTGCCCCAGTGTCCCATCATGATGTCTATAATCTGTTCTCAGATAGCACTGACAGATAACACTACTTACAGCTCTAATTCCAGATTGTTGCTAATAAAAACAAGAGTGGTAATAATATCTAGAGTTTTCCCACTGGCTGTGATTGTGCTGGAGTACGAATGATGCCTGGGGACTGTGCAGAAGGAGATTGGAATTTTATTTTCCTCTTATGATTCACACTATCTTCTTTTGCCTTTAGGATTGCTCCCCTCTGGTGACAGCAGAGACAAGCATAGCTGATTTTCTTTATGGCTACCACTTAGTGACACACAAGAGCCAGTTGCTTTACGCACAGAAGGGTATCAAATGCAAAACAAGTCACAGCATGGAGAGTGAATGAACAAGCAGAATCCATAGGTCTCATCCTCAGCAAGCTGAGCATTTTGCTAATATGATGTACAACAACTGAAGATCTCCATTAGCAGAAAAAAAACCCCAGCACTATCTGAGCAGCATACTGTTATCCATCTCATGTCCGGGGTGACAAGTTCTGTGCAAGCCATTTTCAGACTCAGTGGCTGAGATAAGGATAAATTCAGGGTCTCAGCATGAGCCAGATTTCACCTTTTTTTGAAGATATTTTGACATACTGGGGCACTTCAGATACATTATAAAAAATCCTTCTACAGCATGTTGGCTGACTGAATCCATGTTTTAGACACAGACTATTTAGACATGTACAGCGTAGATACACAAATACAACTGAAAGCCTAAAATTTTTGAGTTAAACCTATATGAAAGCTCATATTGCTCTGAAAAAAGAGCCCAAACCAGCCAGGGTTATTGTGGAAAAAGAAGTAATTTATTTGCCCTGGCTAGAGAGAGAGGTTAAGTGGATCACTCAGATCTTGAACACAGCAAGGTAAGCATTTAAACCAAAAAAATACAAAAAACAAATCAAAACAAAACAAACAAACAACAAAAAAAGGCAGAATTATTCCAAATTTCCAGCTCTGTATCTGTCTAACACTCACAATTTTCTTGCTTTGTGTGTGAGACACTTCTTGCGCCAATGAAGGACCTGCCTTTGGGGAGAATCTCTTTGAGTTCATGAGTTACACTGTACTTGCAGAGTGCAACAGAAAGTGATTGTACTGGACTCTGTTTTTATTTTTCTTACCCATTTTCTAGATTGTGATAGACTTTTTTATTTGTAATAATATTTTGCCTTCTGCTGTACCTTGCTTCTCAGCATGGCAGAATATACTGCAAGCATTTAATTAAGCCTTATGATGTCCCATTGTGGTTGGCAGGTACGTGTTTCATAATAGCATCAGGTATTTAAAATGACTTACACAGACACACAAAAAACTGATCATTAGGTTAGGGGCATCAGTGGGACCACAGAAATGTCATTGCCACTTCTCCAGTGTGACTGCCTGAGAGCTGTCTGACTTTGAAGTGTCTTGTGTGCTATGTCAGGCAGCAGTAAAGCTGACTGCTAGAAAGGAAGATGAAACAGAGTGTGTTATGGCAATCTTCCCAGGATTTCAGGTGACAGAAGCCAGAGTGTCTGGCCCATGGCTTCATTCACTGAAGGACAGAAGGGTATAAGATTATTCTCCATCTCAGAAGAGGTTGTGGATGATCACAGTGCCCAAGTGTTCTGTTCTGGTATCCAGAATGGCATCTCAAAACAGAAGGTCAAACCCTCGCCCACATGAGCTGGCAGAGGTGGCTGTGGAGCTGTAAGCTGGTATTTTACATGCAGTTCTAAGACTTTCCTTGGGCTGCCATAATCTATGGCAGAACAGCACCTGTCGCAATAAATTACAGATAAATGTTCACTCCTGGAATAGACAAAGAAGGAAAGGACAGAAGTCAACACTATGCTTGCTCTTACATATGCTCTATAGTGAAGTCTCAGACCACTGGCTAATAAAATCAGAGCTCATCTAGGGATTCATCCACACATCTCATTCATCATAATCTTTGTGTCTGAAGTAAACTCCTCAAATTCTGCCTGAATTTGTCCTTTTTTTTTTTTTTTTTTCCTGCTCGAGATTTTTGGTAACTCACTGGTATGCAGTATTGGCTTAAGAGAACCATGAGATTTGTGTCTGCTCACAGTGGGTTTCTAAGCATCTTTGGCTGGTATCTTTAGCTTTGAGTGCCATATTCCATGACATGAAGGCAGAGCTGGCAATCTGCTTGGTAGCAGTTTCCTGTTCACTGCTCAAGAGACAGCTCTGAATCCTAGCCCAGGCCAGACTTCTTGCTCATATAAGCTGAGCCACTTCTCTGTCACATACTATGACACCCAGTCTTTAAAAATGTGGCAACAGAACTTCTCTTCCATGAGCAGAGACACGCTCTGAAGTACAGTATATATGAGATTAATGAGTTTTGCACAGGTACTGCTGACCTAAATGTTAAGTAAATTCTGCGTTTAGTTATCTCTGAGTGTGAAATAATCCTTTAATCATTGTGGCCCTAATTTCTCCACCTCAGCTTTCCTATCTGGCAAGGAGTACAGCAGCATCTGAAGGAGAGGTCAGATGTGCAGGGCTCCTTGTGTACCTTCCACACTGCTGTGCTGGTACAGAGTGCTCAAGCATCATACTAATTTATTTTATTTATTCCTTTTCTTTCTATAAGCCTTGATTGAGTAACAGAACAGGGAACAAGAAGTCCAAAGGAGAGAGAGGAAAGGAACACCTGCCAAATAAATATAACTGGTACACATGCACCCATCTGAGCCAAGCAGGGCAGGCAATTAACAAAATCATTTAATCCATTCTTTCCAAGCTCTTTGCAGGCAAAAGCAATCGGGACATTCTAGTCAATAACTATATACAAGAGATTTAAAGATATCATAAAGAAACGGATTGCTGCAGGATTTTATACATTTGAAGGGGGGGGTTATCTCTGCTTGCAGAGGAATGGTGTTAGGGGTTATGAAATATCTCTGCCTATTCCATAAGTACACCTTGCATTAGTAGAATAGTTTGGTTAATGTGCTGCATTTGAAGAAGACCAACAAGGGTCAGGTAAATAGCCACATGAGGTAGCTTTACTGTCACTTCTTAAAAGCTGCAGTATGCTTCATCGTGTCCATATTTTACAAACGTGTATGCTTATTTCTAAGATTTATGGCAGCTTGCTAAATGCAGAAAATTGCTTAAAATAACCATCAAGCACTTAGCCCAGCTGAGCTTTCCTGAGACCTAGAAGCATTTTAGTGGGACAATGTTGGGGGTTGAATAATTTCTTTTATTTTCTGTGGAATTTTTCCCTATTCTTATGCTAATCACTCCAGGCTACAAGTTAATTGCCTCTCACTGGAAGGGGGTGGGGGGGGGGAATGATAAAAAAGAGGAGCCGGAAAAAGGAAGTGGACCACGGGAGGGAGGGGTTTTTTTTCTCTCGCGGCTAGCACGTGGAGTTGGAAGACAGTGGGGAGATCCGGTCCTGGACCCTTTTCTGTCCCTGCGAGTTTTTTCAACGCCGGAGACCACACTTCCCTGCTGTTTGGACCTCACCCTGCCGCCTTCCCATCCTATCCTACTGTTCACTGCTGAGCAGCAGCAGCACGGCCGGCGCCGTCAGGAGGAGCGGCCTCCCCCCCGCCTCCCGCTCAGCCCTGAGCCGCCGCCATCAGCCCGGACTCTGCAGCTGCGCGGGACCGGCTCTGCCCACAGCACCGGTAACTGAACCCAGAGAGTTTGCATCCAAAGACTGGGACTGAGCTATACTGTTCTGTTTTGTTGTCAGTTTTTATAGCTGTTGTTGTTGTTGCTGTTTACCTTGTTAGATATATTAGTAAAGAATTGTTATTCCTACCCCCATATTTCATGCCTGAAAGCGTCTGATTTCAAATTATAGTGATTAAAAGGGAGCGGATTACAGGGAAAGGGGCTCATCCCTCTCCTTGGCAAATACCTGTCTCTTAAACCGAGACAGACAAAGGACTGGCAACACATTTGAAATTCAAAGCATTTAAAATCACCATACTTTTTTCAACAGTATTGTGTCAAAAGGGCTTCAATAATCTGCCTAGGATCTTGCAGTGAGACCATTACCAGTCGTTATGGTTTCTCTTGTTGCTGTATACCTGGTTCTTTGTCTTTGGGACCAGCTTAGACCGGTGACAGCAAAACATCAACTGAAATTCTTTCTGCTGGAAAATCCCTAAATATATCACAAAAAAACCCAAACAAACAAACCAACAAAAAAAAAAACCAAAATAAACAAACAAGCAAACAAAACAAAACAAAAACCAACAAAAAAAAACAACAAAAACCAAACAAACAAAAACCAAAACCAAAACAAAAAATATTTCCCTCTCTACCTCATCCCTACCTCACTGTGATTTTTGAAGCTGAACACTGATGTAAAGATGAATGGGATGAGGCTGTTCAGCAGAGCATGGCATTCTCTGGGATCTATTCCCAGGGAATGTAAATTCACAGGTATCTGCTGACTTAAGCTGGGAGAAGCCAAGGTGATCTACAGAAGCAATCAGTGTGACAGTTTAGATCTAACTCTCCTTCTCATGGAGGTGACCTCCTCTAGGAATTTGGTGCCATTTCAAACTTGTGGGAAACTACCTGTGGAAATACCAGCAGCAGACCCCAGAAGAGTTAATAGCAGTTTGGGAGATTCTCAAGTTGAGATTCAAGAATGGTAGAGTCTTCCTAGATCCTTATGTTAAGGATGTTTCCCTCAGTGTTGCCAATGCATCCAGCACCATGAGATGAAGCTAAGAAGGAACCACAGGGAGACTCACAAAATGAATCATCTCTTGAGCAAGCAAAATTCGCCCTTATTTCCTTAGACATGGGCAGGAAGATTTGTGTGTTGTTCCAACCTCAGCAATCACAATCAACCCACAAAAACCCAGCTTCCCTCTTACATCATGGTGTGTTTGGGGTGCTGGAAAAACCAAAGGAGGATTAAAAATATGAGGAAATGCTTGAAAGAGAAGACTAGAAGGCAAAAATGGAAGGGAAGAGTCTTTGACCTCTGGACAATCTTTCATCTCTTCTACAGTCATTCGGGTTTTTTTGGTTCCCCTTCAATCTTTTAACATGGAAAAAGAAAGCATTATTCAGAAGGGGAAAGCAAAGATATTTTTATCAAGTAGATAAAAAAAAATATGTAACCCTCTTGCTCCATGAAACAGGGGAGTAGGAGTGTCTTATATCAGTCCTGAGATCATTTCACTTGGAAAAATGAGATCAAGATGTGCACTGACCATTTGACCATTTACAGTAGTCCAGAAACATCCTTTGATTTGCCTCTAGCTGAAAACAGAAGAAAAAACAAAGAAACAACAACAAAAAAGCAACCCTTGAACAAAAAAAACCCAAACACCACCACCAACAAAAAATCAGCAGTCATAGGGACAAACAGTCCTTTCAGGACATCAGCCTGAAATAGATTTCACGTAATCATTATATCCTACAAAGGTGAAATAAATCTGAGGGACAGCAGACAGGACACAACAACCCAGACAACCAGAGGTCCATTTTCTTCCCACATTGTCTGTCTGAAATAGTTTTGTGAGGGCCTCATGTCATTTGTCACCTCCACCTACACATACTTCCCAGGGAAGGGCACAGACAGAGACTGGCATCCCTGAAAATTCTTCATAACTATCTAATATCAGCAGCATCTGATAACATCCATGGCTTTCTGCAGAAGGGAGATGACAGGCAAAACAGAAAGAGAGAGAAGCAAGAGCATCCTGAAGGTTTGAGGGGTATGAAGCTGGAGCAGGGAAAGCCAGGGATGAAGAGAGGAAGGATTTATGAATTCCAGAACTGAGGGTTGGGGTGGATGTTACAGCAACCTTGAGGTGAGGGGAGTTGAAAATTGGAGAGGCAAGTCAGAGCAAAAATCATGCTTGGAAGCTGCTTGTGGCAGTTAGATGTTGATTTTCTCTTAAACCCTTTTAGGTGGGCAGCTGCCTGAGGCCAACCCTGCACACACCAGGAGTAAAATCCATTTTGCTGCTTAACCGCAGGGTAAATCCCATCTAAAGAAGAGGTAGGCAGAGAGCAGAAAAAGTCCAATTCACACAAACCACTTCACGACAGAATGCATTCAAATTCATCATTTCCAGTGTCAGCTGGAGATCCTTTGGTCATAGTACTGAACCTGGAATTACCACAGAGAGAAATAATGATGCTATCCAGGTATTAGCATAGACATCATACATGCAGTGTCTGGATGATTTTTCCCCAAGCTCTGGGCAATCAGTGCCACCTGACAGAGCAAACAGTCCACCAGGTTTCTGATAATGGCAGTGCAAATTTCTCCCTTCCTCAGACTGAAGTCTTTCTGCAGGCTTTTCTCAGCCTGGCCATAAATCCCTTTTCACACTAATTTATTGTGCTATGCACTGTGAATTCACATGAAGACGAATCATAAACGAACATGCAACCACTCTTATGCCTGCAACGACATAAACAAGATTTACTGTAAACAAGGATGAGGACTGAAGGCATAGAACCACTGGGAAGTCAGGTCTCGTGACTAAATTAGTACAATGACAGCCACTCTGAAATTTGTCTTTTCTAGCAAAATGATGAGGTAACCTGAAAGTCTCCATGACAACACAGCCCAACTTTGCATTACAAGATGCTTATGCAAGAAAGCATCTAAAATATAGTGCCTGGGACCCCACAGGGTTTCAGCTGCTTCCCTTACCTTATTCATATTATTTTCCATGTGTTTGGGTTTGGTTTTTTTTCTTTTCTGAAACTTCAGAAAATAAAGGAATCTTACACAGTCTTCTGGTTATATGGTTGCTTGCTATTTTTAATTGAAAAGGCATGCACAGAAATGTTGAATAACATAGAATCATCACAGAATGGTTTGGGTTGGAAGGAACCTTAAGGATCATCCAGTTCCAAACCCCTGCCAGGGGGAGGGATGACACTCAGCAGATCAGGCTGCTCAGGGTTCCATCCAACCTGGCCTTGAACACTTCCAGGGATGGGGCATCCACAGCTTCTCTGGGCAACCTGAGCCAGTGCCTTGTCCTCAGAGTAAAGAACTTTCTCCTAACACCTAACCTCAATCTCTCCTCTTCTAGTTTAAAACCAGCCTCTCTCCTATCACTACCTGCCTGTGTCATTCTCCCTCCTTTTTGTAAGCCCCTTTTAGTACTGGAACACAACACATTTTACTCTGATCAGAGTATTAAAATCTCACATCTCAATACACTTTTGTTTTTCCAGAAGAGCTGTGTTGGTTGTTAGTCTCCACAGCAGTGGATATCAGAAGCACCGTTCTTCGCAGTGTATGCAATCTAAAATATCAGCTATCAGATTTAGATAGAACTTGCTTTAATATAAGATTCTTCTATGGCAAAAGAGGGAGTGCTTTTACATCAGAGGGGTTCTGACCCTGGCAGGAGAGAGCTGCCTACATGAAGATGTCTGATGCCACTGAAGATGCACCAGGCTTCCCTGCTGGCCTCCAGCTGTTACTCCAGAGGAGACCAGGGCTCCTACAGGTCTTGTGTCATATCCAGCTCTGCAGGAATAACTCAGACAGCAGAACAATCAACACCCAAGTGAGGAGCCTGAGAAATAGCATTATTTGCCATTACCAGAGTCAATAAAAAATCTTCAAATGCCAGGATTTCATCCCATAAATCTTATCAAGTGCATATCCTGAATTAAAAAAAAAAAAAAGAAAGAAAGAAAGAAAGAAAGCAATAAAGAAAATTATCCAGGTGCTTAGTTTAGATCCCATCCCTAGGAAGCACCTGGACCTTTAATGCCAGAGTTCATTCCACTGATTTGAGTGTTACAGGGAAATGGCAGAGTCTGAAAGAAGTTCAAGAATTTGGGGGTTGAAGCAGTCTCTTTTCCTACAGGCTGGCTGAGTTTTCCAGCAGAGCCTTCCACCAGGATCGTAGAAACACAGGAGAAGCAGAATATTAGAAGATGTCTTATTAAGATAACATGACTGGAGAATTATCCTGCAAACAAATAAGCCAGGCAGGGATTATATGAGCTTTAATACAATCTTCTATCAGAGCTGAGCAGTCCCCAATCAAAATAACTATGGAAAATAGTACTTAATGATTCTGTAAATAAATATCAGCAGGAGAGATTGTAAGGCTAAAGAATACCTTATCAGGGAAGGTCTGATCTCCACAGGAGGGCTAAAAGGAGCAAGGCAAGATTAGAACTGCTAGAGCATCCCAGTGATCCCATCAATCACTAATGGACATCCCAAACACCCAGGAGGGCACCCACAACCTTCTACCTTCCTTCAGTAGCTCTTACCACGCCCCTTCATCTCTAGCAGTTTCTATGGAGTGTAACATCAGTAAGTATTCAAAACATTCATCAGTTCAAACATGCTTTGAAGTGTCTCCTTTCACACACATTTCACTATGTTTAACTCCAGCAAGTTCTCCCTGACTTTGCCTTTGATTAGAAGGGTGTGTGCCAAGTCCAACAAACGAGCTATGCACATTGAAGGGCCTGTGGAAAAAGTTACCTCAGCTCACAGCAGCAAGGAGCTCACCCAGAATGAGTGAACCTCCAAACTCCAGCCAAGCCAGATAAAGGGTATGCAAAAGCTCCACAGAGAGTTCAGGTGAGTCAAACAGGATGTAAAGTTTAGTCATTCTGCTGCGGGGGAAGGTGAGCAGATGCTTTCCCTGGGAGCTGAGTTGGTCATCTTTCTCTTGTGGGACACCTCTCCACAATAAAAAACATTTTAATGGTCTGTTTTGGATGCCACCCATTCCTCTGCCCACATCCTGTTCCTCTGAGAGCATTGCTGACACAAGCAGCCTGTACAACCACCTGAGTACCTGCCCACAATTCTGTTCCTTCTGGAAATGATTCTGCCGTGGCTGTCCCAGCATCACTCCAGGAAAATCAAATGAGCCATACAAATACTCCCTAAAAAATCTCAACAGCCAAGACAAACAACCTACACTTCCACAGACTGTATCATTATTCCTCCGTTAGCTCTTCACTACAACAATCTACCACTACAGCAATCCTACTTTTCCAGCTACTCTCTGGAATAGCTTCTGCTACTCCAGAAGCAGCAGACATACAGATAATTTTCCCAGGAAGAGGGAAAACAAACCCCAAACAAATCTGAATAGTTTCATATTAGAAAGTCTAATTCCATTTCTATGATTAGCATAATACAACTGTGTACAAACCCATAACTTACAGGGCAACTTTACACAAGCCACTGAGCTGGAAAGTCAAGCAGGGAATCAGCAAATAAACAAACAAATTATTATTTTCATTTTGTTTGAATAATTTGTTTCAACAAGGCTTTATTACATCACGCCTCGTTATGGATACTAATATACCAAGGTCCTCAAGGAAAGCTCACAAACTAACATCTCAATTTTCACATACAGTACAGAAGAAATAATATTTTGGAAGCTTCATACAACCCTTATTTACCAGTAAATATCTTACACTGTTACCTTTGTCTCAACTAGACAACTAAAATAAGGATGGTGAAAAAACAATGCCATCATCATGGGAGACAATACATTAATGAAGTTACAGATTATGTGGTATTTCACCTCCTTTTTGTCAGCTTTTGACAGCTGATCTTGACACCTCACTCAAAGAGGAGTCTTGAATGCATTTCAATTACATGAAGACAATAAGCAAAATTTTGCACAATAATGAGCTAACATCAAGACTGACAGACAGGTGGAGATTTGAGATGTCTCCTTGCACAGAGAACAATATTGATCTGCAACATCTATTTCCAAGCCTTACTTTATTCCTTTATCCCATTCAAATGCAAAATAACTTTTTCCTTTCTAAATCTGTTTTGCTCTATCTTCATCCTTTCCTAGTTCAAATAACTTACCAGTTTCAGCAAGCTTGCTCTTCTGGGTGGCGTCTCTTAAAATTAAAAATACGTGCCTTAGGAGGCAGAGTGTTTATAGGAGAAGCTCCACCACAATCTAGATTATGTTAAGTGGTGGGAAGGACTAGGATCCCAAACATGTGCATACATATTCATCTACACCCACAGCATCACTGGCAGCATTAGGTGAGCTCGTCCTGCTGCAGGTGCTGGCTCACGTCAAAGCATTTTGTTTATGTGCATCATTTTGAAGCTTGGATTTGTTTTGTTCCTTCAGAACGATGGGAATAGCAGCTGAATAAAATTTTGTTTTGAGGTAACTACATTTTGCAATAATGAGATTCTGGTAAAACATATAAATGACCACGGTGACTGTCAGCCTGAGTTAGATCAGGAAAAATGGCATTCAGGTGTGTTTGTTGGGGTTTTTTTCTTCTTTCTCTTATGTGGAACAGAAGTATTCTGCTTTCTGTTTATGTCATAGACGTGATATTTGAGAAAACTGAGAGTCTAAGATCTGAAGTTGAAGCTGTAAGTGATTAATTCCTCTGGAAAAGCAAAAAAAAAAAAAACAAACCAACAATGAAACTATACTGTGGGCTTTTGGTGCCTTTTGTAATATATTTTTGCATTTTCAACAACATGCAGCAGTTTGGGGGAATAAAACAAACATCAGGGCTGCTGGTTGCATCTGAATTAGGAGAGCTGCTGTGTTTCCTGAAATCAAATGGATGTGATATCTTTTGCCAGTTGAAATTCTTTCTAATTCAGAAATCTTCTGTTTAAGGATAAAAATAGCACCGTGATGACAGGGCTGTGTCCAGCCCTTCTCTCCAGCCCTGAAACACAGCACCTGGCAAGGACCTGCTGGTGTTAATGAGGTGATGTGCAAACACTGATGCTATCAGCTGCTCTGCTGCCGGGCAATGTGACTTTTCCTCTTGCCCTCTGCACAGAAGCACGCAAGCGCCTCTTGTCAGGACTTGCCATTTCTTGTGTTTCTCCTGCATTTTCCAATCTCAGGTGCTGAGCTTTTCCTTCCTGCTCCCTGCTGTGAGGGCAGGTCATGTTTCCAAAGAAATGAATTTACAATTTTTATATTTTTTTAATCTTTAGCCTTTTATTTTTACTGCTGGAACAATTTTCAAGCGTTCCTGTCCACTCCTCATTATCTCTGTCCTAGCTTTTCAGGTTTCAGTCACATAGAAGCAGATTGGTTTGGTTTTTTGTTTTTGTTTTTTTTTTTTTTTTACAAACAGAAGGACAGAGAAGAAAAAATTGTCAATTTTTGTCCCCCTGCAGGATTTAATTTCTTCCTTACTATACTCTTCTGGATCATTTCAGAGAGGGTTACCTGTGTGTTCTTTCACTGTTTAAAAAAAAAAAGAATCCTTCTAACTTTCAACATTTATTTACTAATGTGCATTATTACTTGGCTTAACTACCTCAGTTCCCTCTGTGGTGCTACCTTTCTTTTCTTCCAAGTATATTTATAGGCAGTTATCTCTACCCTAATTTCATTAAGCAAGGTCTCAGACTCCCAATTGTCTTAGAGTATTTGCACATCCTATTCTTCATAGCTCTGTAATTGAGGGCTGAAGCATGGCTCTCCATCTAACATGACACATGGGAAGAGTGTGGAAGAGCTCTCCCATTTTAGGAAAGCAGCCATAGTCTCCTTCTCATGTTTGTGATCCTTCAGCAGGCACAGCCCAGACCCAAAATATCTGCTTTCAAAGGAAAGCACATCACTGGTGCTCTGTATCCCACAGCTGCAGGGCCACAGTAATTCCACTCAGTCCCAAATCAGCTGGTGACAGCTCAATACTCCAACCCAGAATAGTATCCTTTTATTGGGAACACACCTACATAGTTTCAAACCTTCACCTATGTAATAGAAGTTGAATCATAGACTCAGAATCACAGAATGGTTTGGGTTTGAAGGGACCTCAAAGATCACCTTGTTCAGATCCCCTGACATGGGCAGGGACAACTTTCATAGACCAGGGTGCTCAGAGCTCCATCCAGCCTGGCCTTGAGAACTTCCAGATGTGTGTGTGAATGAAGTGCTTTAAAAGAATTCCTGTATCATGGGTTTGACTTAGGATTTTATCAGTCATATGGGAGCAGAGCAAGGAAGGAGAGAAACAGTTAAATCACCTGCTCTGCTTAAGATTTTTGGTTGATTTTGGTGTGGGCACTGCTATGGAGTGGAGGGATGTGTCAGAGAATATCCTTACACACAAAAACAAATAACCAGGACACTCACATTTCTGCTCTTGGAGAAGCCTGAGATATAGCAAACTGCAATGAGCAGATAAGGCAATGAGAGCCAACATCAAAACCTGAGACAAGCTCAGCCTCAGTGTTGCTGTCAGTCAGCACCTACATCCCTTCCAACCAAATGGCCCAGATGAGTGAGAATCAGGAAGATTAAAGTGAGGTAGTGTGCAAATATGTGCAGGAGCTCACGGCTGAGTGTAACAGCAGTTGCTGTTCATGGGAAAAAGATTTTCCATGTGAGTGTTCCATTTCTTTTTCAAAGGACATTGCAGACTAGTCTAAATTCTAACCCCTGAAAGGCTGCAATTTTGTATTTAAGAAAGCAGATGGCTGGGACGGGATGTGGTAAAATAATATAGGATAATGAATACTCTGGAGAAGATTCTTCCTTTCTCATGTGTCCAGATAGTTGTTCAAAGAAATTAAGAAGTGAAGAATGAAAGGCAGATCAAAGAAATGTCATTTTTAATTCACCCATGTGATTAAACTGTAATTAATTGCTGTAGGATGGAGATGAGACCAAAAATTGAAGAATTTTAAATGGGATAGAACATCTACTTAGATATCAGAAGCATCCACAGTTATTTTTATTGATTATTTTATTTTTTAATTAAAATAATTCACCCTGACAAAACATGAAGAAAGGATGCTAAATCTCATGTGTAGGGCTTAAGAGAATTTCCAAATGTTACGGGCTCTGGACAAGTCCCACCTCACAGAGCCGATTATTCACATCTTTCAATTGCTAATTCTAACATTTCTATCCTACCCCATGGTTTCAAATGAATAGGGCTGGGCCTCAGCTTCTCTTGGGCTAATTGGAATTTCTGACCATACTGTCCTTGTGCCCAGAGTATCCAAGAACTGCAGGTGCTCAGGACACATTGCTACTCATTAATTCAAAATACATTTCCATGAGCAATTGTATATGCCTATTTGTCAGCCCAAAGCCCAGAGTATAAGATAAACTATATCAAATTATTTCCTGTTGGCCTCTCACACAAGAATTTCTAGCTTCTCTTTAAAATAGCTTCTCTTCAAAACTTCTCACCTTCCTGGTTTCCCATTAGCTTGCTACTGACTTGGTTAAAAAAAAAATAAATTAAAGCAGCTTACCATGGAGACACGACTGTATATAGAACAAGTGTGACCTGTGGGAACCAAGGACTCAATGCAGAGATATTATCTTTTTTTGGATCAATTCATGGGAACTCCAGAAGTGGTTTCTGTCTCACATGCGTCTTTGACCAGGTGATGTTAACTTCAGTGTAAGTCTTCATATCCTCAGCTAAATGCTGAGGCTAATGACTTTAACATTCAGATCAATAATACCTTGAAACAGATTGGAGTCAATTTAGGGCAGGGCAAATTAATACACTGAATCCCTGAGGACCCATCTCGTAGCTCTTCAAAACAGGTTACAGCACAGGCATTGTACATGGCCTGCCTTGATCATGCTGCCCTGCCAGCAAGGTCTGGTCTGATTCTGAGGAAACTGCTGCTAGGGATGACAAATAAACCTCCTTCTTTAATTTGACTCCTTAGGGTGCCAATTAGCACAGGGTGATAGGCACACCAGTATAGTGAGAAATCAATTGTATGCCCAAAGCTAGATCAAAAACTCATTTCCTGCTAGGACAAAAGAAAAAAAAAAGAAAAAAGAAAAAAAAAATTGTGCAACTTTTTTGCTGCAAAAATTAGAAATCTCAGTGAAACGCACAAACTTGAACACAGCTAACTTTAGTGCTTGAACTTTAAGTAGATTAATTTTCTAGCTGCTATTAAACATTATAAAGATCAAACTTATTTTCAACTGGAATGTTTCTTTAGTAGGTCTGGTTAATTAATTTTGTCATTTTCTCCTGCATATCTTGTAGATTTGAGCCTACAGCAGAAGCAAGAGATAGATAAAAACATATTTATCACTGACATTGTGGTGTGGGGGAACACAGCAGGTTACACTGCAGCAGTAGAAATTAGTCTAGAATGACTCTTGGACCACACATGGCTTCCTCTTGTTTACCTTTTCCCCTTTTTCTCTTTAAAATTGTGTCCTGCAGTTGATTCACACACCATTAGTTACATAGGATCCATTTTGATGGCTAAGGTGTCCCTACGCTTGATTAACATGAAACTGTTGCTAGCCTCATCCAGCTGTATTTTCCAATCGCTAATTCCTTCCTCCTGCAGGAGCTCAAGATAACAAAACCATCTCTGATCCCTTTCTTTTGTACATGAAGACTACAAGTACTGTTACCTTTGTACTGCAGGTGCAGCCATGTGTATTCACACACACGTGTATCAGAGCAACTGCATCTATGCCAGAAATCTTCTGCACTCATCTAAAAGCAACACTGATTTGATTTTCCTAGTGTTCACTGCTGGGTTGGGCTGAACAGACCAGGTGTGTCCTTCCAGCTACCTACACATTCCAGTATTTTGTTGGACATAAGATACATAAAATTCCCAGCAACATGCTCTGTGCTTGCACATGCCGTACTGTGAGTCAACAGGATTTCAGGATGAGAGCCCTCAAAATCACAACCTGCAAATTCCTTCTTTTGCTCCTATTTTATCCATGATGCCCCAGAAATAACAGGAGTGGCTCCAGGCACTTAAGTCACTGCATCCTTTGTATCCTGTAAACATTTTTTTGCTTTGAGGGGTCAGCAGCTGAATGTCTAAATGATATCTAACCCAGGGAGGACACAAAAGTTAGCAATTCCTCCTCCAGTGTTACCAAAGAGGTTGTAATGGAGAAAACACAAGGGAAACATAAGCACTTCAAACTGTACTTTCTGTATCCAGGCTCCTTACAAAGGACAGCTGGAGCAGTCACAGAGATGTCTTTCATTCAGAAATTCAGTGGATAAACTATTCACAGTCACATGGCAGACTCTGAAGATTAGTGCCTTGCCCTGCTTCAGTTGATCTTAATCCACATCTCCTAGCCTCAATCTGCCCAAAGGGTTTTTGTTCCATGAAATACTGAGAGCAGCTTTGGAAGTGGTGTGCACCTCATTTTGAAGATGGAGTTTTGGAGATAGACTCTAAAAAACATGTGAACTCAGTGACTACACAGAACACCCTCCACCTGCCCCCAACACTTCATTAATTTATATTTTCTCCCTTAGGTACTCAGTGAAACAAAGGATAGAAATGTTTTCCCTTCTTTGTCCCAAGGGGAGATTTACCATTAAGCAAAATGATCACACTTACTCTCTTTTAACCTAAAGAATTTATCGGTATTTAAATAAAAATGAAACTGCTTCAATAAAGTACAGAAGGGGAGCTACTCCACAGTGCTTTTGTGAGCAATACCAGGTGCTTAAGGTCTTTGCCTCATATTTGGAGGTCTGATTCTATGTTCCCTTTAGGCAGAGAAAGGAGTTGAATCTCTCAAACCTCTGTGAGTGCTCCAACTACTGATGTGTTGGATGAAAGGATAACACCTTTATGTGTCCTGCTCCAGGACAGATTTGTTAGGGAAACTCCAAGCCTAACAGACTGAGAGATACAGGGAGATGATCACCATGAGAGATTGTTGATTTGGTTAAACATTAAAATAAATTAGGATTTACAAAACTGGGACACTTTTAAACACATTCGAGAGAAGAGTAGGGAGCATTAGGAATTTACCTCCTGAAACTCAGTGTCTGCAACCTTGGTACTTCCAAAGTAAAGCAGCTGAGCAGAGATTCACTGAGGAGGCACACCAAAACGAGCAGGTAGCAAGGTTTACTTACCAAAGTCCTTCTGTTCCCTTGTCTCTGTTCATCATTAGTTTTCCAGAGCTGGTATCTCTTCTTTTGTGGTTTATTTCAAGTAGCCATATGCTCTCAAGAGAAATAGGTCTCTGCACTAGTTGCCTTAAATCTGAGGAGAGTGAAAATACTGTTCTACCATGAACAGCTATTTATGCTACTGCCCATTTGATGTGGTATTTACTGGCTAGTTATTCCATGTGACTGTCCTGGGAAAGTGGGAATGAAAGCTGTGCAACAGAAAATCTGGATATGGTGTTAAGAAGTATGCTTTCTTGAGGTTTTATCCTGCAAGCTGATTATCATTCATTTTCATAATTAACCCAGCTAAACCTATGATCTAACATTAATCAGATTGTTCTTTCCATTCTGCCTCTGACATAGAACAGCACTCAGCTGATTGCTACTTAGGGTTGTTACCTTTTAATTTTAGCCAGGAGGGAAATTCTTCCTTCTATATATGTTCTTTCTTTAACAAAACTTTCTCAAATGGTATTTCCACTACCTTGGCTGTACACAGAGGTAAAAACCTCCCTCTCTTCATCTCATTTCTGCTCCTTGGTTACCACAGGTTTTCTTTTGCACATTCACCTGGCTGCAGGTAATCTGGACACATTGCTCTCATTGAGCTCCCTTTGATCATTTAATCTTCCTCTACACACCAGAAACAAGATCTTTTAAGCAGACTGATAATTTATGCCCCATCCCATTTAACTGTCTCATTAACATCTCAAAACCAAAACAGTTTCTGCTGTCCTTCCTCCAGACATAACACTAAGGCATTAACTGAAGCACAGTGTTGCTCCCAGCTTTCCTCCAAGGGATGGCATCCACCTCTTGCTGTGACATGATGAGCAGGATGCTGCCAGAGTAGGGATCCAACTTTGCTCCTCCTCTGTGGTGCTATGCCCATGTGCCATCACTCCCCATTCAAACACTGGTGGAGTTATAAACACACAGGGGTTGATAATCACTGCTTACCTAACTCATCTGTTCTTACTACCAACCAAGCCAAATAGATAAAGCTAAGTGTTTTATTTGAAAGGTTGACTGTCTCATTAAGTTTTTTTTTCCCTTTTATAAGTTGCTCCAGTGACTCTATTTGCATTAGAAAATATGTGACTTTAAGACTGTGACTGGATCTCTGTGAGCTATTTGAGTAACTTTTATATCAAGGCTTGAAATGAACAAACTTTGCCTTTATCAGATGAATACTTCCAGTTCACACCCACTGTGTTTATATATGGGATTAATATGTGAACTCTGAAAAAATATTACCCAGAGTATGGTGAGGTCCAGACTCTATCCAACTAGTACAAAAACATAGATCTATTCTCTAAGGAGCCTGTGCAGCCAGTGGGGAGAGCTGGAGTCCTCCAGACCTCAGGATGGGATGATTTGCTCTAAAGAAGATTCTGTCTCTCTGTAGAAGAAGCATTTGCCAAACAGACATATGCAGTGGTTTCAGGTAAGTATCTGAAAGCTGGCAGTATGACTCTGGACTTTTAAGTGAGTCATTAATTTTTACAGTTGAGATGCGAGGATATAAACTCCTGTAAATTCACGAACTATAATAAAATTCTATTTTGGATTGTGGATATAACCATTTCTGATTTCTTCTATTTCTCCTCAGCAGGAAGTTTTTACACTGGAATACCTGCATAAATGTTTTTCCCCCACTTTCTCTTCTTTTATGTATTTTTGTTTCAGGCATCACGAACAAACTTTGAATTAATTATTTTTTCCAGATTTTAATTTTAAAATCCATTTGCTATGCAATGCACATCTTTAAAAGGCACTTCAGGGATATCTTCTTGCTTTGCTGTTACACCTTTATAGTGTTGAATAAATCAATACGGATTTTCTTTTGTTGGTGTTCATGTTAAACTTCCTGCATGATTACACCTAAAAGGGAAAAAATTCTTCCAGGGGAAGCAATGTGCTAAGGCCCCACAATACTCAGATTTACAGCTGGGATTTCTTTTCAGGTCTAGCAGTTTTTGTTTGTAGGCTGATACTTTCCAGTGAAAAAGATGATTGCAGATATAAACAAGTGATGTGAAGAAATAGCACACGGATGATTTTTCTCACTCCAGTGCATCCTATTGAGACAGAAATTAATGAATAAGTGAGGTCATGATTTAAATATGGTTCAGATTAGTCATGAACTAAATCTGTTCCTAATAAAAACTTCCCAGCAGCCTATGTAAAAGATACTTGATATTAACCCAGACCTCCTAACGACACCTAATTATCACCTTTTTATCTTTTTCTGTTTTTGGGGTTTTTTTTTTGCTTTTTTTTTGGGGGGGGGTTTGTTTTTTTTTTTTTTTCTTCTTAAATGGTAGGTAGGAAGAAGGACTGCTGCTTCTCAGCATACATTTCTCTCGTCACGACAGCTGACACGCTGTAACTGCCCCATGGCAGAACAGGATTTGTCATTGCCTCTCAGGAACATGAATTGTCACAGAATTAGTGCAAAACACCACAAAAAAAGTTGCCATCTTTGGCTGAACCTGAAATAATACCATCATTTTCATTGTAGATATCCCTGAAATACTTTAATCTTGGGTTGCCACCATGGAAAAAGCAAAAATTATTATTTCCTTGGAGTGTAACTTTCTGTTTTCTGCTTTGTCCTCTGTGTTAACTTCCTTGATCTGTGCTGTTTTTGAGAGGAAGATTGTGGCTGAGGGAGAACAAATGGATGTGTTTTCTCAGGTCCACTCTCTTTCTTTGATACAGCCTTATTTCCTGGCCTAATAAGTGTTCTCTGCTGAATCCTATTTACTCCAGCATTCTGGTCTTCCCTGTTACAGAAAATTCCAAAGCAGAAGTGAAGGTAGTGCATCCAATCTGGTTAGGAGAAGTCCTGCCCTACAAGAGCCAAGCACAGGGAAGGATGAGGAGAGAGAAGACAGTGGGATTGGAAAGAAATCCTTCAACCAAACAATCTCAGCTGACAACAAAGAAGGGCAACAGAGCTGGGGAAGGGTCTGGAGCATGAGACTGATGAGGAGCAGTTGAGGGAGCTGGGGTGTTTATTCTGGAGAAAAAAAGGCTCAGAATGGACTTTTTTTCTCTCTCAAACTACCTGAAGGGAGTTTGTAGACAGGTAGGGTTGGCCTCTAATCCCAAGTAACAATCAATAGGACAAGAAGAAACAGCCTCAAGTTGCACCAGGGGAGGTTTGGATTGAATAGTAGGGAAAATTTCTTCACCAAAAAGTTGTCGAGCAGTCGAACAAAATGTCCATGGATATAGTGGAATCACCAACCCTTGAGATATTTAAAAGCTGTGTAGATGTGTGCTTGGGACATGGTTTAGTGCTTGAATTGGCAGTACTGGGTCAATAGTTGGACTCAATGATCTTAAAGGTCCTTTTCAATCTAAATGATTCTATGATTCTATGTACATTAAATTCAGTAGGGCTGCTCCAGATCAGCACAGATTTAAATCAGGCTGCCACAGTGTCTCCTATTGAATACAGGCTCACATTTACAGCCAGCTGTACACCTGAGCTATTCCAAAGAAGCTGCTGATGTTTGAGCAGAGTCCATCTTCATTCTATTCACAGCTGTCATTAGCATCTCCAGGCTTACTCACAACATACCCAAGATCTGCTTGTGAAATTAATGACATGCTAATCAGACTGTTCTGTGCATGTTGTTTAGCATGCCTGGCAGGGCTATGTATTTGAAAAAGCAATATGTTGGAGAAGTAAAACACCGTATGTAACTTTCTCTTCTGGTGTTCAAGTGGTACCTGTTTTGAAGAATGTAGGGAGCTGAATGCTTCTGTCTGCAACATGCTCTTCTGAAAGGATCGTTTTGACTTAATCTTGCTAATGATGTCTGCCATGCCAGTGTTTTGCTCAGGCTCGAAAAAATTAAAGTAGTGAAGTTTTACAGTAACTTGAAATAAAGCGACATCCACAGCACAGGTGGCAAAAGGCCTGCAAGGGATGAAATAGGGAGGAAATGTAAAGACTTAGCTCACACAGTTTAAATGAAGGGAAGGTTGAGGGAAAATGAAAATCTGAGACGATTTTTCAAGAGAAAATTAGATAAGGGCAAGAGCAATCTGTTCCAGGCTGCCCTGAAATATATTCCAGAAAGTTTTTGCGTTATATTTGAGGTGAGGAAAAACTTTGATAAAAGGGATAATTTTCCATTGAAAGCCATTTAATCATCAAAAGGCACCCAACAAAACTCCCAGGCTACTCTTGGTGTTGAGTGAGCTGCTCTTATTGCTGAGCACTTAAAGGGACTTAGCAAATGTCATCAACAGAATTGTGTAGGATCAATACCCTCAAGCAAATAAGTGCTTATAGTGAGAATGAAAACACATCCAGCTCTTAGCCAATACCAGGAATATCTCTGGTCTTCCACAGCTGGAAGTATGGAAACTTTTTCAGATTGAAGATGAAGATTTTGGACTAGTAAAAAATCCATCTCCTCCAATATGAAGACCAAAGCAATACATAAAACACAGAGGATGTCTTCTTCAGACATTATGATCCACATATGGAGAACAAGGTGAAAAATCTGCCTTCAAAGGGGAAAAACAAAGTTCTAGGAGGCTGTACTTGGTGAGATGGAAAAGGTCCTAAAGGTCCTCTGGTTTCAGCTGCTAACACTGTTAATAGGATTTCCTCTGGAAACTCTTATATTTATATTTACAGGAAAGAGTGAATTCAAATGATTTAACAAGGTGTCAAGCTGGAACAGATGGAAAACTTGCTGCCTCTTCCTTGCCAAGACAGATCAAAGGGAGATGCTCAACCCCTGGCAAAGGGAGTGGCTAAGAGATGCCAATCTTGTGTTCCCAGATTTTGTATGTTTCTATTTTATCTGTGCAGTAGAGGCCTTAAACAATTACTCAGAAATAGGAAAGAAATGCAGTGTGAAGCCTGACCCCTGCAATGATGGATGCAGCTGAGCTGTAGGACTGGGAAGAGAGATCTCCATTGTCTCAGGGAGGGAACAGTATATGTTTCCTCTGTAAATGGTTCTAATTATGCTCTAATTACTATACCTGGAGGAAATCCTTCAGATGTTTTGCACTGAGGTCTCACTTGTAAATGTTGACAAACAAATTGTTGTCATTCATTAGGCTACTGATGAAAAGGTCACCGGCCAGCTCAGTACCATCACTTTAACAGTTCCTTGGTTTCCTTCATTGACTTTTCTTTGTTCTGCAGTTTATGTGCAGTCCAGACACAGGATTAGATCAGCATCTCCTTCTGAGAGGTTGTGGCAGACTAAAGTGCTTCATACAAGGGTCTTCAAATAGGGTGAGACTGGTGAGGCCCTGGCACAGGCTGCCTGGAAAAGCTGTGGATGTACACTCCCTGGAAGCTCGTGTTGGATGAGGTTTTTACCAGCCTCATCTAGTGGAGGTTGTCCCTGCCCATGGCAGGGGGGTGAAACGAGGTGATCTTTATGGTTCCTTCCAACCCAAGTCCCTCTGTGATTCTGTGATGATATACTGAGCATGAGCTTAAATGGATGACAGCTGAATTTGTGGTCTGCCACCTTTTCCACAGAGGTGGTCATTTGGGTTAAGATGTAGAGCAGACAAGTAGAAACTGTAAAGTTAAAGTGCCCATCATGAATCTTGAGTCCCCTGGTTCTCTGTCATGGGAGCTTTGTTGCTCAATTTTTGCTCTCATTAACAAGACTAGAAGACACTACATATGTGTGAGATATACCAGTTGTGGGTAGAATATTCTCTTGAGAAGTTGTAATGTTTGATGAAAAATCCTGAATCAGGAAGTTTTCACCCATTTTGCTGCCACATATACAAAAGATATGAAATCACAGCAGGGCTTATTGACTCAGTGCAGTATATGTTAAACAACTTTGATCTAGGAAAAGGAGGAGCTAGGATGAAGACATATCTTGAGGCCATGCTGTAACATGGTGGTATAGAATCAGTTCTAAACCAACCCTCCAATCCTTGATTTATCCACTGGAGAATATTTGATAAAATCATTTGGCTGTGAAAAATAATAATAATTTTTCAGAAGTGTCAAATATTAGTTCTCATGTTTCTGTGGGATTTGTGTCTGGTATGGGCCCTCAGTTTTCTATTTGCATGTCAAAGAGACACAGGACATGTGTAGGTGGAATATTCATGGATGTTCTGGTTCTTCAGGAACATGTTTTTGCTACTGCTTCTGGAAGACCTGGTATGGCTTATGTTAAATCACAAGGATTCATCAATGTTAAAACATTCCATTTGGCAAGGAGCTCTGGAAGACCGTCATGCTGGAGAGTTGGAGGAGTAACTTTCTTGGTCTTTCCAGCTAAGTGTACCTATAAACGTGATTAAATCTATTTGCTGAAGGTCTAGAGACATCAGATTGGTGTAGCACTGATAATACTCTCTAGTTCAGCCACAGGTTGTGTAACTGAATGCCTACAGAATAAATGCCTTGAAGATAGGAAATGAACATAGAATGGAATATTGTATTTTTTTTTAAATGGTATAAACTAGTTATGCACAGTCCAGTGCAAAAATATTCATTAAAATTAGAGCACAGTCCTAGCATCATTATTGTTTTTTCATTTGTGAGAAGAATGCCCCAGTATCATTCAATAGAAATTACCATATAAAACAGATAATTTTTCAGTCTTCAGAATACTTCTGTCAACCTAGGTTTTGTTCAGATATTAAAATATTTAAACCATCTCTGAGTGTCACTGGGAAGATTTTTCTGCCCACTGAAGGTCTACAGTGAATGGATCACAAGGAGGAGATGGTGAAGCTGCACTGTGCTGTGCACACACCATTGCCATCTGCACCACACTCCCCAGTCCCTTACTAGGACACACCCCTTTTTCTACACCAGAGGTGAAAAGAAGACCTGAAACCTTCACAGAAATCAACCTCTTTTTATACCTCCACATACCCATTCAGCAGCACCACCATGGACCTGATTCTGGGAACACACAGAGAAGCAGGAAAATCCAAATGAGGGTAATCACTGGGTGTCTCAGCCTTCAGAACCAGAAAAACAACCTAATAGGCTTTTAAAGAGGAAGGAAAGCAGGAAGCCACACCCAGGGCATCTTCCAGTGCACCAGAACTTCTGTCTGATCAGTCTGCACAACACCAACAGCATATGCAGGAGCACTGAAGCCACAATGAACATCCTTACACTGAGACAACAAAACTCTATAGAAAATCATGTGTACACAGAAAGACCTGGGAAGTCAGGGGAGAGCACGAAGCAGGAAGACAAAGAGCAGCAATAACTGGTTTAATCCACCCAAGGACTCAGCTGCCAGTTGGCAGTGCTGGCACTCAGTGCGTTTACTGTCAGCGCCTGGCGGATTAAGCAGCACAGCTCAGAGATAGGTTTCTGCTGTAGGAGGCAATTTCACACTGATGAAGGGCATTTACTTTGAAGCAAAAACCTGGCTGTGTACTCTGTATTTTTGTTGAAATAACAACAAAGTGGATTTAGATATATTCCAGGGTAGCTGACAACAGAGTTTGACCTTGTGGGCAGCGGTGCAGGGGCTTTGCACCACCTATTACTGGTTTGTCTATCCCTCAGAGCCAGGATTTACAGAAACACAGCTGAAACAGTTCTTCTCGTGTTCGGGCTTGGATGTTTATTATATCTTATCAGAAAGTATGTCAGCACTTCCAGCTCCTTGCTAGAAGTAAGGAAAATGGCTACAGAGGCAACTGCTACAAGGTCTTTTAAGGCTGTACAGCCCAATAGAGAATCAACGCCTATATTATTATATTTTGACCCAATAACTACATTCCCATGTGACATTCACTGACCAACCAGAAACTACGACCTGAAATCCATGAAGAAGTAAGATGAACAAAGAAAGAGACAACGCCCAAAAATCTCCATCTTGTCTTATACCTATTACTGTACTATAAAAACCCTAAATTTAAAACCCATTCCCTGTGAAAGCACACACTTCTAATTCACTACCCACTCGTGATTTCTACTTCACCACTCATATTTAGTAGCCATCTCCAAGGCCTCAGGTCAAAAGCAGTGTTGCCAGAAAGCACAGAAAGCTCAAAAACTCCAGATTTCTGGGATCCAACAGATCTGACTTCAACAAAACTACATCTTATTAAAGAGGAAGGGATGCTATTCACAAGGAGGAAGAGCTCATTGTGCCTGTGTTTGTACAGCTGTTAAGGCAAGAGGGTTCCTGATCCATGGCCAGGGCTCCTGGGCATTACAAAATACTAATTATAAAATCCATCTATGTGACAATACAAGTCTAAAAACACAAGCTGAACCCTTCTCAGTAACTTTCTCACATTTGGAACGAACCATAGAGAGTCTGAAAGAGAAAATTGTAAAGATCCTGCAAAGCTATCTGAAGTTAAGTTTTGGGTAAGTGCTAAAGGGCTTGCAGAAATATTAGGTAAGATTTGCTGTAATTCAGCAAAATAATTGCTTATGTTTTGCTGTGTTGTAACAACTAGTTAATAAATTAATTGATTTCTTTTCAAAAGACTAAGAAAGAAATGTAGATTGGCCAAAGATTCACTCTGGGTATAAACATGATGGAGAGATAAGTGGATGAGTTGCTCAGAGCTGGGCTGATCAGCCTCTGATCTGAACTTCATCTATACAAGACCCTGTATAGGATCATTGCCAGCTGGGAGCACCATGTGTTGCATGGCTATGGAGAGTGTGCAAGAGGTTTTGTTAAGACTTTTTAATGTTTTGTTGTTGATATTTTTTCTTTATTTGTTTTGCTTTTAATGAAAACCACAATTCTAAAAGTTATTTTCTCCTCCATCTGTTCCTTATTTTATGAAGAAATGAGGTTATGACATAGATATTCTCACGTTTAGGAATTTGTTTCTATTGCATGCTATACAAGGGCACCCTTTGAGCCTTATTTTGCTTTTCTTGTGGGAAAAAAAACCAAACAAACCTGCTCCTGTCTTTCTATCCAGAAAATAGTTTCCTTCAATAAAAATAGTCCTCTGCTACTGGCTCTGTTTTAATCTGCTTTGTTGTCTGCCCACTCCAACTGTCTTTCCTTATAGTCTGATGTCTCTTTGTATCTGGGGTCCTTGGACTTTGTCTTCTGATTCGTTGGCTTGCAACCCTCCACTCTTAGCTTTAGCCAGAATCTCCTTTCCTTCATCGTGGTCCCTACACAAAAAGCAGTCCTGAACACAAGCCACAAGCTTTCTGTTGTCATCACTCACTCTCTGTCAACACCTTCTGCTGTCAACACCCTTTATCTCCAGTTTTCCAGAGACAGGAAGGATGGGATTGAATTCCAGATTCAAGTACCTACATATAGCTGTCAGCATGTAGGTGTCCAACTTTCCCTGAAGTCAACAGAGATTTGGCCAATCAGTCAATCAAGCCCAGAGAACAGTTCCTCTCCTCTCCTCTCCTC
>VXBI01007470.1:2154-13771 GCA_013397375.1 Toxostoma redivivum
GCAGAGAGGGACCCTGATTTGACTGATGGTTTTAAACAAGAACTACAAAGAGCGAGCAGGGAAAGTGCAGCACAGTTCTGCAGATACTTCAATCAATTACTGTAAACCTCAAACTCCTATAAACACTGGTTGTATAGGTACCAAATACCTGAGCCCCAGCTCACCAGAATCAAGGCTGGACCAGTCCCCAGGCCACCACTGCACTGCAATTCAGGCATCCAAGGCTGGTCCCAACCATCCCAATGCCACTGAAGGTTTCCAGGGGCACTGAGGGGAAACAGCCACAGTGCACAGCTGATTTGTATTGGAGGCTTGAGCCTTTGAGCAGGTGCATGAAATAACTGCAGTGTTCTAATGACCCCCTTCCCTAAACTTTCTTTATGGGGAGCTGAAAAAATAAAAATGGTGCATCTCCCAGGGAACTGCAGCCCAGCTTGCAGAGGTCCTGCTGTGGTGGCTTGGAGACTGCAGAGCAAAAATTGGGAGAGCAGACCAAGGGTAGCTAAAACATGGCTTTCCAGACATCTACAGTTCCCCTTGGCAACCAGTTTACCCCATAAGTAACCTGCTGACACAGCCTAAATTTAGCATATTGAGCAGTGACTGCCCAACCATGTGCATATAATTCTGGAGAGGTTCATCTCTGCTCTCAGCTCCACCAGCTCAACCTTTCCAAGACCAGTCCAACCTCTCCTGGATGTTGAATTTGCTCAGGCAAGAGAACCTTACTTTATAAAAGGGGCATCTTCCTGCATCACAACTCTCAGATTGTGCCCATAGGGCTAATATGTAAAAGCAGTATTTATTTTTAAATACTTTCCTGCTTTACATGAGATTTAGTTCCAAACAACTACAATGCATCAACTTTTTTTAAAAACCCACACACAAACAGTATTTATCATCCAAATACCCTTTAGAAGCTCAAAGGCTGACATGCTAAAACCAAGAATTCCACCTGAAAAATATATGTATTTCCAAATTGCTTATAAGGAAATATATATGTTGCTGGCCCATTGATATGGAACAAAAGCTTGTACCTGAAATTAATTAAAATAATCATAATCAGAGATAGGCTTGTCTGCTGGAAGGCAATATATTGCACCTCTCTATGTAACTGCTTATTTCATGATCATCTTTACAGACACAAATCAGGTGATTTGAAAGGGCTCTTTTAAAATCTGTTTTTGTTGTGTTTGGGTTTTTTTAATAAGTAGGAAAAAATTCACTCCTGAGTTAACAGAGAATGCAATAAAATGCCTACATTTTCCATCTCAGATGAGATTTGATGAAGTAATTCACTTCATTTCCAAAAGACGTGCACTTGAGGCAAGAGAGTGGAACAGAGGGAATCAAGTTTAGCTACATGTGAATGTGTATAAATATAATTGTAGAGAAATATATCCATACACATAAAGAATTGTGGGAGGGGGACAGCAAGATATATGTAACAGCCTGGAAGCAGAAAGGCTGGGTGAGGCAAGGCAATCCTAAGGGCAGGTTGGGGGAAATGTGACATTCCCCTCCCTCTCTGAATGCTGTGATGAGAGATCTGTTCTCAAAAGTGTTTTGATGCAGGTGTGGATGATTGAGTCAAAACTGCCATTCACTGAGGACCACCTGAACTCGTGTGTCTGGTGAGGGAAGGAATCAGAACAGAGTCCATTCTACTATTGCCAAGTGCAGCTTATTCAGCTCTCCAGAAATTCCAGAAATCCAATCTCCTGGGCAGTCAGCACCTGCACTATTCCATCTTCTTGTTGGGATGGAAATAAGCCATTGGAAAAAACTGGCAGATTACTTGAACCCTTCCAGTCTTCAAATGAAGACATAAAAATTGATGTCAGATTTCTCAACATTAACAGGAATAAAATAAAGTCCTGGACAACTTTTAGGAGGTCAGTATTTTGAGTTTCTTGAAATAAAATAACTTCCCTATGTTCTCCCAGAAACAGTGACAGAGTACAACATGTTTTATAAGCCCTCTCAAAATGAATCATCCACTTTCTTGGGAGAGCATCAGAACACACCACACATAAAAAGAATGAAACAACTCATTTAGTAATGCTTTAAGACACACAACTTATCTGTGACCTGATTTCAAGGGCCTTTTTCTTCCTATCTAAGAAACAAGAGCAGTCTCAACCTTTCTGCTCCTGGCTGCCATCGATTCCCCACCACTGCAGGCGAGCGCTCCCCTCCTCTTCCAAGAGCAAAACCATGGCAGCATCTGCTTCTCATAAGCACTTCTGTGCGTGTGTGCAAGTGTGCGTGTATGGCAAAGAGGGACAGAAGGAAATCTGCTGAATTTAACTTAAAAGTTTGTCACAGGGAAGGGTGGGTTTGTTTTTTTTCCCTTTTCCATCCCTCATATTGTAGAACACAGAAGTAGGGCTACTGCTACACACTTAAGCTTCTCCTTTCTTGCTAGCACAAGTGACAATTAGGGACTGAGGGGGAAAGGAGAGTTTATTTCACTTTCAAAGTCGACAGACTGGTGCATGAACGGCTACAGACAACAGCAGGTTTTTATTGGCACTTGTCACCCAGAGTTTGCTGAAGTTCTGCCAGCTCAGTCCCAGGTTCAGCAGCAGAAACTGGGTGCAGAACAGTAGTCCCAGATGTGGAAGAGGCAACAGCTTCCCCACTTCTTCATCCCCACTAGCCAACAACTCAGTGATACAATCCAGAAATTCCAGTGCAAACTGTGGGCCTGTTCCATTCCTGTCCCATTTTGCTTTAATATCTGTAGGGAACCAGAGGAGCTCCCTCATAGTATGAGCTTGTGAAGGGGAAGGCAGTGAGCAGACTGCTCTTATTAGGCTTTAAATTATTTTAGGAGGTCAAACACACCTCAAAAAAAAAATAAAATGCTGCCTTTTCTTCTGCTTCCCCTGCCACCCAAATTCTCCATCCCTGAAGTTCAATGAGGACACAGTGTCTCTTTGATTTCCACCTTTGCAAGGCCCAGGGGGAAGAAAAAAAAGAGAAAAAGAAAAAAAACAAAAAAGACACTTAGGTTTTTTACCCCCCTCCCAGTATTGCTAATACTGTGAGCATTCCTAAGTCAGACTCTTTTTCTTGAGATATTTCCTGAACTATACTGTCCTGATAAGAAAGTGAACTATGGTAGCTGGTACTCCATTCCCTCCCATACGTTTTTCCCACTGCATTATGAATTTATTGGCAAATTGAGGAGCTAGCTCCACCAGAGCAGCAATAATATAGAGAACTGTCATGAGAGTGAAATTTATTGAGAGAAAGAAATACTGATGGACTACAAAGATGAGGAAAAAAACCCCACCACATTTAATTCATCATCCCAACACAGAGACTACAACCTTATTACTTTAAAGCAATATTTAAGCATAGTCCATTCAGCATTTATATGCTATCTCAAACTTCAAATCAGCAAGGTAGAGACTTAAGGGTCTTGCCAAATTGTGATATAATCCTAATGCCTCCAGTGCCAGCATGTCAAGCCCTCTGCCTTGACAAGGAAGAATGCTCAACACCTCACAGGATCAAGTTCAAAAAGCCTGGAGGGAAGCAGCAGAGCAGGGAACCTTGGAGTGGCATGCACTTCCCAGCACCCCCCTCCCCTTTCACACACAGATCCATGTGGTCTCCACCTGAAAAACTACATTTACAACGCTCAGTGCCTTAAAATTAAACTCCTTCTTATCTCAGCCATGTGTTGGTATCTTGGTTTTTCCACTCAGTCGGTGTGCCTTTCAACCAGGGATGTCTGAGAGTGACAGAAATATAATGCTTTGTAAGAGCCTTAGGAAATATTACAGAGGGACCCTGGGTGCACAGAGCAGAAAGGCAACATCTCCAAGCAACAGCCAGGACCCAGCAGCCCAGGCCCTGATCCTGGGCTGCCCTCAATCCCACCTAAGCACATGGTGACACTTGCTGCAGTCCCCAAGGGCTGGGCACGGAGCCTGATGCAGGGCGACCTCGAAGCCCCTACCTAAGATTTGATCGCGCTTACCTTGGCTCCAACCACAGCCTTCCTTACACAAGTCAGAGCCAAAGCCCAGGCCAGGGCGGGTTTCCCAAGCAGAGGGCTGTGCTTTCCATGTGGCCATGGTGCTGTTCCAAGGCCAGGCTCTGCTCCTGAGAGATGCCAAGCCCCGGGGTGTGCAGGTTTGGTGCACGTGGCTGCTTCCGACTCCGCAAACATATCCTGAAGTCAACGGGAGATGGGATCTGCAGAGCTTCCCTTGAGCTGCCCAGCACACAGAGCAGGCCAGTTGAAAACCTTTTGTTTCCACAAGCCACACATTTTTAAAAACCTGGATTTTTAATATATTTATTTTCCCTGAATATTGATGTTATAAGTTACCACCCTGAAATGGCTTAGCTGAAAGTCCTGCCTGTGAGATTGTACTGCAACATAACCCACAGGGAACTGTGATCAACAGCTTCAATGGATCACAGGTGAGGCCCATTATTTGTTTCTGATTTAAGAGTACTTGGTCCATTTTGAAAGAATGGGTGGGTTGGAAATGCAGTTGCTGTAACCTCAAGCTTTGCTCTATGCTAAAGGTGTTTGTGAGCTTCTGACAATCAGCACGGCACAAAGCCACCTTTAGAAGCAAGAAAAACAAAAACACTTTTACTACAATCTAACACCAGGAAAAAATATTTGGCTGAAACTTCAGGTGCGAATTACACTTGCTTAAGCTAGAACAAAAGGACAAAAACATCAGAATCTAGTAAAGTGAAAACATAGGAGTTTAGCTCTTTAAAATGAAAGGAAAGATAGACATTTGAGGTAACAAACAAAAAAACCCAAAATGCACAAACACATCACAGACATCTAAAAATAGCATTTTATACATTTTTGCCAGTGCTTCTCTGAGAGCAAGTTCTTTAAACAGAACTTAACAATTTTACAATTTTTTTAAAAAAATATGTCATCCTAAAATAGCCCATCAATCCTTACCCAAACTTTCTGTATTTCTACAAAAATAGATGCACAAAGAGCTACAAAATACTGTATTCCTGAAAGAAGGCGCACTGTAGTCAAGGGAGAGTCTTTTTCCTGACTATTGAGACTGTTCATAAAAATATCAAGCTGAACAAAACGAAACACTGTTAAAGGAGCAGAAAGGAGTTAGGTTGCCCAGCTGCAGCAGGCTCAGATGAGGAAAGAAAGAAAAGTTAGGTTTCTGGTTTTTCTTCCAACACTGTGGGACCCATAAACGGCCTTACAAATAAAAGGCTCAATAGCAAAACCAGAATAGTTGGCCCTTCATCTTCATGTGTGTCCTTTGCTCCACGCAGAAGTCAACCACTGCTGCATCACCCTGCATCACCAGCTCTGCCAACTCCAGCTCCAGCTGGTCTCAATTTCTCTGTACTTCAGAACCAAGAAGTTTCCTTGCTCTTGTCCTGATGCTGTAGACCTACATTTCAGGAGAGAAAAGGAAAATAATTAATATTAATAAATATTAATTAATAAATTCGATTTTTTTTCCTTCCCCCTCCCCAAGCAACTGAAGTAAGGATAAACAAGTTTTGATTAAAAAAAAAAAAAAGAAAGAAAAGAAAAAGAGAGAAATAAAAAAACCCCAAACCACAATTTAACAGTTATTTAACAGTTGAGAGGACTTGTTAGCAACAGTGTTACTCTCCAAACTTTCTAGTTTATGAGGGGTAAAATTAAACTATATTGATGTTTGATTCTGGCTCAAGCATTTCAGAAATTGTGATAAAATTCCTTCCTTGGTTTGAGCTAATGTGGAACACAGCATGGAGTGAAAAAATCCTCCATAAAGGTCTGCATCAATTATCCAGTATGCAGCAGAGCAATATTTCCAGGCAGGGTCCAGCCACAGACACCATCACCTCTAGAAAATGCCTGAGACACTTCAGGATTTCACAGTTTCTGTGGCATTTCACCTCACAGAGGAGAGAGGGAAAATGTGTCTGCAGCAGGCAAAAAACCCCAAATAATTTCACCTACAGAGTGCAAGATTTTCAGCCAAGAATGGCTAGTGCTTCCACATGGGAAAAATTAATGGTTTTCAGCTTGCATTTGTTATGAGTTCCTCTAACATTTTCCTTTGTAAAAAAGTGAGGACTATCTAATAAATGTGGTGCTATGTTGTGGCTTTAGCACTAGAGACTTGGAACCTGCATTATATTCTGGGATTTCTCTGTTCCAGAGGGATCCAATCCCTAGATTCACACCTAAGAGGGCATAAACCTCAAATCCATACAATAGATAGGGAGGTGTAGATTAAATTTCCCAAACAATATACATTCTTGCTCCTTTATAGGAAAAGCAAAGGACTGAGATGCAGGCACGTATTTTCAGAGGTAGGAAGGAACTGAATTAGAACCTGCCCTTTGATGTTTTGAGGCAAGTAAATCACATATTATGAAATGAAGGTATATTTCCCACTATAAATCATTATTCCTGTATGTAATGTACCAAGGCACCTGACTTGCTAAGAATTTAGGGTTAATTTCACCACTAATGTAAACAGGGGCAACTCCAGACCTCAACGATGTTGTAACCACTGTAACTCCTTGTTCAATTGATGTTTAACCTGTGAAAAGTGACAGATCCATGTGCTAGGCATGGATCTCATTTCCAAATCCAGTCACACAGTGAACATGAAATAAAACACAGAAGTTTTCAAAAAGCCTAACAGGCATGGAGGATTCAGATCTGACAACTACTTCATTGTTTTAAGATTATAAACAGTTAAATATTTAATGATGATTATAACGTTTCAGAGCTGAGCTGCAAAGCAATGAGCACTCACATAAAAGATGAGACCATATGGCTCTATCCATGTAAGGATTCCCAAGCAGGGTACAAACACTTGTGTGTCCAGCAGTGAAGAGACAGGGAAAGCAGAGCCCGTGGATGTGGTGCACCAAACCTTGTTCAGTGCTTTCTGCTTCATTTCACATGCACTTGTACCTGTTCCTTCAGACTGGAAAAACTGGGATATCCCTCAGCTACAGCATGCCTATAAAAACATGTTCAGAGGCTCTTCATTCAATGAAGATGTCTCCTCGTTGCTTAAGAGCTATTTGTTTCCCTGGCAGCATCATACACAGACAGTCAGAATGAACTGCTGTTAATCCCCTTCAAAGCTCCCTCAAAGTTAGTAATGACAATTTGGGACTATTTTTTTCTGCTACTGCTTACAATTTTTTTAAACAAAGATACACCCCCCTCAAAAAAAAAAAAAATCAGCAGAAACAGGAACCTTTCAGAGCATAAAGAAGTCATTTAAGTACACAAGTGGACCACTAAAGGACACCAGAGGCCATGGAAGCACGTAAGAAGAGAAACCGGTTATATGGCTCCCAGCAGCTTAAAAAAATGACATACACACACGTTTAAGAGATCTTCCACCTGACAGTAGCAGGTGGTAGAAAGGGAATAACTGAACTAGGGGAAAGGGAAATAACTGTTCAGCTGAACAGAGCTGAACCTTCCTAGGCAGGTGTCCTTGCAAGATGCAAATAACTGCAACAAGGAGGCATAAGGTATAGCTACAGACTCTAAACAGCAAGAGAAAATCACCCAAAAAAACCAAACTTGTCCTATTTACAGGACTGAGCGTGGAACATTTTCCATGCTTTTTCCTCATTATATTCCTATTTCCTTCAAGGCAAGGCCATCTGCAGTCCTAATACAGAACCCAAGGCCCGCCACTCACCCAGAGCTTCCACGTGCAGTGCAAGTGCTGCAGTGCTTTCCTTTCAGCAAGAAAATCCTCACTTGCACTGCATGACCAGCACTGCCACTCCAGCAAAATTCCCCTTCCCTGGGACACCAACATTAGACCTAACTTCCACACAAACATTATGCAGATTCTATGGGAACACTTAAGGAAATTTAATGAGCTGTGACAAACTTGTGGGATGTGTGTGAACAGACAAACGTACAGAAGGGATAAGACTGGCCCCTCAAACTCCAAATTCAATGTGTCACACTGACATATGGGCATTTCCAAAACGGGATTTTCCACAGTAAACCAGGACTAAAGGATGGTGACTAGCTCACCTAAATTTGAAGTTATTCACCTCAATGTGTGTAACTCTACAGGATAAAGAACGTGCACCTCAATTTTAATAGACTTATAGCTGTCACTCGTACTAAAGTCTTGCTTTGCTTTTAGTGTGCTGGGGCTGCAGGAAGCCTCCTCCAGCACATCTGTCCAACAGCAGGGCAGGATATCCTCCTGGGCTCTGCAGTGGCAAGGCAAGTTGCTCTGCTCTCCTCCCCTAGGCTGCCAGCAGCACAGCCAAATCCCACTGCTCACCTGAAGGGTGTGCAGGACATCTCCCACCCTGCTCCCAAGGGAAACATTGATGCTATAACCACCAGCAACACTGCAGGACACAAATTCCCCTTCCCAACCTCTGACATGGCTTAAACATAAGCAGGAAGCTTTAGTGGTGACACTGGATTGTGGCTGCAGCCCTGAGCTGCAGGCAGAGCTGGTGACAGCCCGACCTTGCTTTGCTTGATTCCAGCAGGCCTAAACTCCAAAAAACATGTGCTTATTCCAACGTGTCTATACCAATGCTTGACATGAAATGTACCTTTATATTGAGCACTGTAGCTTGCGCACTGTGGAAAGACACTACACACCAGCAGACGCAGACCTAGCCAGTTTTAATAGCTCTTGATGCAGACCAGCATTTTCTTGAATCCCTCTTGTACCGATACAGGAGCTTCTAAAAGGGTTAATTTGCAGCCTACAACGTGAGGATTAAGCCACATTTAATGGCAATCAGGTAGCTAAATCCTTCTTCATCCCCTAAAACAGGACCATGTAAGTTCAAACAGATGTGCAAGACAGATCAATAGATTGTCAGCTCTGTGAAGGGCACTATGCTGATGTCCCACACAACATGTCCTGAAACATAAATTCCCAAACTACACCATGCATGCAGCAGGAACCTCCTCTCACCTTCTGAAGTGATTCAGCACCATCCATTCATGAGATTGATTATTTGGCTTGGCACAGCAGAGATGCAATAATGTAGCTGGAGGAGGGTAAGATTACAGCCAGCCTGCCCTGATCCCAAAACTACCATCCCACACAATGCAGCGTGAGGAGTTTTGCAAATGTTCCTATAATCACACATGACAGTAGCACAAGGAATGTGACCCATGGTAAGAAGAGGGAGAATCAGCTTGTAAGTGAAGGACTCCAAAAGGTAATGTTCAGGTATAGACCAAATAAACTTTTTTGACATGAATCACCTGAAGCTCATGGAATCTGACAGCTCCACAGATTATTTTCTCCAGGGATATATGAGCAAACACTTTCAGAACTGACAAATTTTTGCCACTATGGCCTTACCCAACTCTGGAGAAAGCACTTTATGTCACTAAAAGCCAGTTCACTCTTCCAGGCCCTTGAGTTTGTAGCCTCTCTGTTGAGATAGCTATTTGACATTAGAGTTAAATGGAAGGAAATGCTGTGTGATGTGGAGATTTATCCAGTGTGATCTGCTTTCCCTGAAGTGCACATGAAGCAAGTGCTGGATGTGACTCCATGTCGTACTGGAGCAGCCCCCTCATCCCCCAACACCTTCCATAGGATGACACTGCTGGATGTACATACAAAAAAACCCTGACACAATTGAGCTCCCTCTTCTCTCCACGCCTCCAGTGCATGTAACCAAAGCATTTGCCTCAACTGCACAAGCTGCAGGCAAGGCTGAAAAGGGAGCTCAGCCTTCCTGCCCTTCCCAGCAAGCCTGTGCTTGGAAAACAAGGGAGAGATGAGTGTGCAGGGGAAGAGAGCAAGTAATTGTAATGTCACAGGTTTCCACTACCTGCTGTGCTTCATTGCCTGCACCCTTGTTTCTAAACTGGGGCTGCCTAACAAGGTTTTGCTGTTGTGTTTCAGTGTGTGACCCTTTTGAATAGTCTCAAATTATTCTCTGTTTCTTCAAACCAGTCACACATTTCCCCTCTTTCTTTTCCCCCACAGGAACTCACACTCTAAAACCCACACAATCAAACACGGGTCAGAAGTTAACAGTTCAGATCTTTTCCACTGCCTCCCACACTGAGCAACCCAATGACATGCCAGGCACTGCCAAATCAGGATCCTGAAAAAATTACCACCCAACTGTACCCTTCCACAAGGATTTCCTCTAGGAACAGGCAGCACCAAGCCAAAGGTGTGTTTGCTCTCTAAGGCAGTGCTAGGACCCAGAGTCCTTTTTGAGGTACTTGCTCCTAAAAACAACTCACAGTCTAGGCTGGACTTGTACCTAAGCCAGGCAGTGGTTTCTCCTGACTAACAATTCCTTACACAGCTTTCCATTCCACCCCCAAAAGGCTAAACCAAATGCCAGGGCTCTGCAGGTGGGCTGCTGGGGCTGGCTCCAAGAGGGCTTGTCCCTTACACCAGTGGCAGTGACAGTCTGCTTATGCTTCAGAGAAGGCAGCTCACTCCCCTTATGGAGTTTGTCACAAAGGAAAATCTCAAGATTCCATCTGGTTAGTTTATCATTCTGTACTCAAAAGCATAAAATATATTTATTCTTGGGTTTAGCTGAAACTGTTATTTATATATATATATATATATTGTTCAGTGTTAAGAATCCTGATAAGCTTTTCCTCTAGTTTCATTGACATCAAGACAGCAGGTGGCATAGTGTTTAGAGGAGACTACTGGTTCTCAGTTGCTTTAAAGGGAAGAGACAGAGATTTGTATTAGGTTCATAGTATTTCATCTTTACGAAACAGCCTTTTTCCCCCCACCCATTCTTTGTTCCCCTGCCCACTAATCAAGGCAAAGAAGTGCTTCTCACACATTAAACCAGTCAGAGAGATCTATCAAAAAGGGAGACAGAAACTTAAAAGAAAAGGGGACAAAGATACAAATCTAGTGTTTCTTTAATATGATAACATACTGCCTTTAAGAAGTACTGATCTGCAAGGATTGCTGCTGGTGAGATAAATATCAAACCGAAAAAGAAGCCCTCAGTGGGGCCTATGAGCTCCAGGATGGATGCGCTGGGAACTGTCAGTCACTTGACTGCAAGAAACATCAAACCCTGGGCGCTGCCAGACAGCTTCTGATACTGAGACAAGAGACTCAAAACTCTCAGATACAGACAGAGTTCATGGTCTGCACTTCAGACTACAGACCCTGCAGTAAAAGGAATTTAATTCACACACCTCTGCCTAGACTCTATAAAAAGATATTCAGTTTGATGGCAAACACAGCTCAATCAGCACCTCCATTCTCCATGTGACACCTGGATTCTGCACAGGAAGGAAATGCTGACCTGTTCCACTTCAATGTGCAATCCTCATGTACTGCAAATTATTAGTTTATTGGAGCTGTACACTGGTGGACTAAGATAAGAGAGAATGGTCTGAGGAGGGATTCCCACCTGGAAATACATTTGGATACAGAACCCTGAGAGTTTACACCTCTGCTCAGCCACCACCAACCAACCCAAAGGACGGCGCCTCACCTGTATCGAAGCCAAAACCCGGCACGATGTCCACGGTCCCGTGGAAGGCTGCGGGCCAGGCTGAGGTAGCGCCGGCAAGGGCGGCGGGGTCGGCCTTGGCCCCGTCGCTGGGGGCAGCGGCGATCCTGGCGGC
>VXBI01007470.1:14526-28212 GCA_013397375.1 Toxostoma redivivum
AGGGGGCAGGAGGAGGATGCTGGTAAGAGCTGGTCCAAAACGAGGTTGGGAAGCCGCTCCTTTGGCTTGAAATCGTTGAGCTTTCTGGTAGGGAGGGAAGAAGGGAAGTATGACTGAAGCTGAACAACACATTTCATGACAAAAACCCCCCAGTAATTTGCTACTCCCTGAAGTTTGTAACAAGCTTCCTCAGTAAATACAGAATAATCACAGGACATTTGAGGTAGGACGATTGTCCAGTCCAATTCCCCTGCTCAAGTGGAGCAGTTGTACAGGACCATGGACCAGTCAGATTTTGAGTGAGCTCCAGATTCCACAGTCTCTCAAAAAAAAAAAAAAAACAAAAAAACCCAAAACCAATAAGTAACCTAAAAAACCCAACAAAACAAAAAGTTTTCTTGTATTCAGATGGAATTTCCTGTTTTCTCTGTTTGCCTCCTGTTCTGTCAGCAGTCATTACTGAAGGGAGCCTGGCTTGCCCATCTTCATTCGCCCCCATCAGGTTTTTACATACATAAGATCCCCTCCCCCCAAGAAGATTTTTCTTCTTCAGGCTGTAGAGTCAGAGCCCTCTCAAAATCTTGGCACAGAAATTGTGAGGAGATGCTAATTCCTGCCCAGGCTAGGGCACATTATTTTGAAAGGCAGGAAAAAGAGGAAAAAGAACCAGCTCACACTACAGAGCAGGAAACATTTGGCTAAATGAGTACTTGATTTTCTCAAATTAATTGCACTATTTGATGGGATAAAGATCATATCTAGAGCAGCTTATATTAGTCCTTTATGGAAGATATCATGATGCCCTCTGCTCAATAGGATCATACAAGCAGAATCATCTATGCAGATCAGTTTTTGTCAGAACTAAAAGACTTGCCACTTCTTACAGCTAGGGCTCAGCTTATATTTAAATGGATTCCAATACCTTTACATTATGAAATCACATTCTAAAAATTCCTCTTTTGAAGGAGCAGTTAGTGTTTTTGATGTGCAGCAAAGTCTTGGCTCCTCCATTCTCACAATCCTCTTGCCAGCTCATGCTAGAGAGTACTGCTTCATGCAATATGTCTCAGCTCCAAAAGGATTTTTTATTTTTTGGTCAAAGATGGAAATATAAAAATACAGAACTTCACCTCTCATGAAAGAACAGTCATAAAAATAGCCTATGGAGAAATAAAGCCAGGGAAATTTAATATTTGATGAGGCAAGGAATCCTCTGCTCCTCATAACTTTTGCAAAAGTACTTTCTTTTTTTTAAGATCACCTTTTGTTTTGCTTTAATAAGCAGCTGGAATGAGACTTGGGTGAAGACACCATTGAGAATGAACAGATTCTTCAAACGCTCCTGCCTCTGAACTTGGCTTATACAAAAATATTTTGGAAGCATAAAACCTGAAAGTATTTTCTGACTGCATCACTAGGACACTCATGTCTCTGTTTTAAAATCCATTAAAATCATACAAATTTTTCCACACATCAGTTGGCTTTCATTTAGGCCGCTTATTGAGTCTGATTAACTTCCGATATTGGAAGGAAACTTTGCACACATACCATGGATAAACCTAGAGCCAAAACTTTGTGCCAAAATGCTTCAGAGGCTGCAAGCTTATCTGACAAACTGCATCCCAACATGGCTTTCTTCAAAAGGGTTGTTTTTAGCCACGTATTTCTATTGCAATTCATGCTTGAAGACTAGAGAGAGCTTCAAGCATATGAAGAAGCCTCAGCACTCCTCCAAAATTGGTATTGTTCCTTGTTTGTAAACCATTCCTTGTAAAAAGGGATTACACTGAGATGGAGAGTGTACATGGCTTGTGCTGTTGGCAGCAGGGCTGATGCACCAAAAAAAAAAAAAAACAAACCAAACTTCATGTCCAGTCTGTTGTTTTCCACACTACTTAACAGAGGAGCATAGCCTGACAATGCTCTGCCAGTATTCTGGAAAATTAACCTCTGTATTTGAGTTTTTGAAAACTATCTGGCTGTTATCTACATGGAAAAGCCCTAAATCCAAAGCACTGCACACTTCAAAAAAGCACAGAAAACCACAAAGTATCTGCAGGACAGCTTTAGTAACAGGAGAGAGCACTTTAAACCACTGAATCTGCCAACATGAATTCATCCCAGATTGCATAATAGCTTGGCTTTGCCAGTCATGCAGGAGGTCTCAGCCACAGAAAACATGTTTGGCCACCTCCATTTCTCAAACCTGTGCAGGTTTTACAAAGCCATCACTGCTGCCTGACACTGTCAGAGGCCAGCCACCAGTGCCACCCTCGCTGGGAAATGTCACTCGTGTCACTCGGCATACAGGCTCCATCCAGGTTATATAAACCTGCAGGAAAATCTCATCCACCCCCAGTGCTCAGGGATACCTGCCCTCTATGGAACATGGGAAACAGCTTTTTCCACACTGCCCTTGAGAAAGAAAAAAAAAAAAATAAAAATAATCTCTGTGCTTCCATGGCCTTTCAGGAGGCATTTAACAAAAACTGTCTGCCAAGAAAGATACTGCAGTTACCACAATTTCCTACCCTAAGTACAGCGAGGCAGGGACAAGGCAACATCCCAGGGACCACAAAGTTGTGGCTGATGCAAATGTTCACAGTGGCCAACCCAAATGTTCATGGTGGCCAAGCCAAATGCTCACAACACACACTGAAAACATGCCAGAAATGCACACGTTGGAAAGGAGACAACGTATGGAGCCTTCTGTAGTACAACATCAGCTCTCACTTAAGGCAAGAGGAAAGAAAAGCAAGATAGAAAAACAGCCAAATACTTTCAGCAAGGAAAAACATGTTGATAAAAATACCATTAAAGTAACATTAGTGTCAAGGTATCATTAACACCTGCAAAAGATTTCAGACAGCTACACCTAAAATTGAATATTCACGTTGCTCAAGCCTGTTGTAGGAACTGTATTTTGTAAAAAAACAGTTCTCAAAATAATTTTAGGTTAACCTGATCAGTAGTTTCAACATACAAACTTGCTCTTTTCAGAACAACAGGTTCTAATTTTTATATATAAGCAAAATCCCTCATCAAAACAAAACAAACAAAAACAACAACAAAAAAACCAAAACACAAAACCCTTGCAATATAATCTTAATGATAAAATCAGTTTGCATTTTAATCAGGACACCTTAAAAAAAAAAGAAAAAAGAATACAAGCAAAAAAAGATTTTAAAAAAGTCAAAAACATTGCTAATCCCTCCTTTCAGATAAAGGAGAAAATGCAGTGAGCTGGGGAGCCAGCTCATGCTCACACACTTTCCACTGAAACCTGTACCTCCCAAAACAGCTGTTGCAAAAAGCATTTTTCTTTCTAATCTCCAAGTAAGAAATTGACACCAATTCTGACTACCCAGGAAGGTTATTTATGGAAGAACCTCAAGCCAATTACTTCTTTAGGTAATGGGATGCAAACTCACATTCATGTGCTGTAACTGAGCATCTTTGATATTGTGCATAAACCAGAAGACCAATCTGTCAGTGTTGGTCCTTCCCCATTGTTTTCAAGCAGGAATATTTCAGAAACCCATTTGGACCTGATAAAGCTCCTGTCAGCTTCCCTTCTCTGGAGCAGCGAATGCCCTCAGCTCTCTGAGCTCCCAGCAGCCTCCCCAGGGATTTTCATGCCCCTTCAGCAGGTGCAGGGATGGCACAGGGTGTATCTCCTTACTTTATTCCCAGAAGATGTTCAGGACACGCCGACCTCCAGTCCTCACTGAGGGCATGGAGCACACGGGGTCAGGAGGCAGCATGGCTGGAGAACCCTCCCACCAGGTCACTCATGTCCCCTCAGAGCCCTCTGGGGATGGCTGTGGAACCTCAGAGCGGGGAGAAACAACAGGGCACGTCTGAGGCCAAAGGGAAGATGCACGACCCCAAGCCAGGGAACGTCCCCAAGCTCGCTGAAGAGGGCTAGCTGTGGGCATGGGGTCTCTGGAGACTGCCTTGATCCTGTTGCTAAAACATTTATAGCATGTCTGGGCCATTTATAAACGCTCAGTCTCCTTTTTAGTAAGCATAGGTTCAATCCTGCTCTCAGTCGAATCAACGGAAAATTTCCCATTAACATTAATGGTCCCAGCTCAAGCCATAAATTCCTGCAGCTCCCCAGCCACTTGTGCTGACCTTTGCTTAAACTTCCTCGGATTTGTCATCATCCTTCTGGAAAGCCAGTCCTCCTGTGCTATTTTTCTCTTCATAGTTGTTTCCAAATATCCCGTTTCTTTTTAGTATCTGTGGCTTTCATCAACACAGCCTCACCTTCACATCACTGATTAGGAACACCACTGCTCCTGCTCAGAATCACCAGTACCTCTCTCATCAACCCAGTGTATGCTCACCATGCTTAGTGTGCACCCCTCTGCCAGTCCACATAAGGATGTGCTCAGAAACAACGCAGCTGTGAGAATCCTAGAAAACACCCAGACTGCCACATCCAACAAAATGGAAACAGCATCTCACTGGCACATTTTTCTCAATTTGGAAGCTTTGTCTGTAAGGGCTACCTAGTGTCTCTGGCAAGATCTGCTCTTTGTCAGGCCAACACATATAATGTATATAGGCATTTGTGTGCATAACAAGGGGTAAGTGTTAGGACAGCAAGTAAATGCCTGGCATAACCCACCATGTTTCTGCTCCCTGCTTGGATGCAGAGTAATGTCATGCTCATTTTACACCCAGCAAGCCATGACATCATCTGCACCTCTCCCACAGCCACAGGAGCCAGGGCTTTCCCCCCAGCCTATTCCATCCTGTACTGGCTCCTCCCTAACTCAAAAGCAAATCCAGTGAACAAATCCTGATCACCTGGCAAAGTCACTCCAGAAGGCTGAATAGGTTTCCTTCACGTCCAAGGCCAGCACCCCAAACAGCTTTGCTCTGGCCTCACAGGCCAAGTTTCACACTTGGAGCCAAAAAAAAAAAAAGCCTCCAAGCTCGCAGCAGAGGTTTGTGAAGCCTCATGAGCTCTGTCCCCTCCCACTCAGCCCCTGGCAGAGACAGGATATGGCAGGAGCAGAAGATGCCTGCTCCTTCCTTCCATGCCTTTGGCTGCTCTCTCCCCCTTTAACACCTCAGATCAACCCAAGAAGCTCCTCAGTTCTTGGACATTTGAGGGGGATTTTTCCACTTCCACATAGAAGAAGAATTTCAGCTGCAATGCAATGTGTGTTACTACAATGCAGCCAAGTAAGCCACACCACAGAGAGTGATTCCTGCCCCTCTTACCTCTCCACAGAGGATTCAGCCCTGCCTTGCTCTTGGAAAGGGCAGTCTCTGAACTGAAGCTACTGGCTTGGCTCAAAGCTCTCGAGAAGTGTTCATCCACCACTGAACCAATGTCTCCCTGGAAGTAAGTGAACAGGACACAGCGAGAGTTCAGGTACTCCATCTCAGCAGGCTGGTCTTTCTCATCCTCCTCCTGCTTGCTGGGAAGGGTCACTTCCAGAGACTCCTGCATCTTGTTGTACACGGCTAACTTCTTCTGGGATTAGAAACAAAACATACAAGAGATGTATCAATGATGGCATTCAGTGGAAGCTCAACTTATGGTTACCTTAACAAAAAAATAACTGAATACAGTGAACAACTGAATATTCATTTTGTAATTAAATTTAGACTACCAGGATATTTCACACTGGCATTTCACAAAGAAGAGGACACCAGTGCCTACTTAAGAGTCTCTATTCCTCCACACAGATGGACCTGCTTCTCAGGCATGGGTCACAACCACAATTTATCAACACCAGCCTTCACTCAAAACTTTCAAAAGAAAGCAAACAGGCTCTAACAATTTCCTCCTGACTCCCACCTGGAGAGGACGTTCCAGCAATAAAGGCTGGAGAGGTCAAGCCCAGCCCTGTGGAAGGGTGGCCAGGTACACAGCATCTGCATTTCACACATCCAGCTGGGAAAGCACCAGGTTTCTGCAGGCATACTCCTCCAGCTGAGTGTACAGGGTTCTCTGGGTTCCCCACACTTACTGCTGAAGCTGTAAAGATGGGAGAGTTTCCTGCTTCCTCAAAAATTTTCTACTGTATTATCAAACTCCACAAAATGCATAAATTTTCACACACTGACAACAGAATTTTTACCACAGGAAGTTATACCTCGGGGTGGTGACTGGGGGTTGCTCAGGGGTTTGAGAGCTTGGTTTTTTGATTGATTTGGGGTGGTTTGTTGTTTTGAGGTTGGGGTGGGAGGGGTTTATTTTCCTTTTCCTTTCTTTTTTTTTTTTTTTAACACCAGCTTTTAGGAAAAAGGAAAAAAATTCAAGTCATAAAAAATTAAATGCGATCTGGGGGAAGAGGGGGATTGACAAGTCCACAAACACATGCAGAAAAATCCACCCCAAACCAAAAACACAGAGAAGCATATAATAAAGTAAAACCCTCACAAGCCATCTGTGAATGGCTATTTCAGAATCTTCTCTCTCTCTCCTGCAAATCAAACCTAAATGTCAAAATAAATGTGTGTGAAGATCCATTTTGCATGGAACATATTTTTCAGATGTTCCACTTTACAACTGTTTTCACAGAAAAAAACCCTCTCCCCACAACAGTCAAGCTGCAGGAATCATAGCTTTTAGCTAGCCAGCCATTTCCACAGCTGACTTTACACACAAGCACTTTCAGGAACCCAAAAACAACTACAGTCCATATGCAGAAGTATTTCATAGCATTCCTATAGAATTACAGTTTGACTTATCTTTAATGGTTTGCTTGGCAACACTCTAGCAGCATCAGAATCTCTTTAAGTTTATGGCTTTTTTTACCCTTTTTCCAAAGTAGTTGTACAGAAAAAGTTAAACAACTACATAGTCTATAAAGTTTCATTTTTACAATAAATATGTTTGTATGATTTAAAAATAATCAAAAGTTGTTTTCTGATCTTGTGTACCACCAACACATTTAAATTTATTTAATGTATTTAAGTCAATACATTTACATCTAAAATCATATAATCTGATAAAAATTCTCTCACTGTAGCACAAAATAAATGCTCCAGAACAAAGTCTTAATTATGAATGGTTATTTTAAAAAATAACTGTAAGAAAGAGCTATTGACAAGTGGAATTAAAACCTATTATACTTAAAGCTTACAGTAACTTAAGCAACATATCTGACATTCCAGTGGGTTAACTGATAAATGTAAAACAGCTCAGTGACACCATTAATTCAGATGCTGTTGCACGAACTGCAGTGAGGGACATACGCAGTTTTATTTCAGTTGGGGATATCCAGGCAATGGTCTGGAATTCCAGTAAATCTGTGCTTCACAAAGCAAGTTATACTGTGGCTCAATTTAGCACAATATTACTTAGACTTATGGGAGAACCACTGGGACTCATTTATAAAAATAAATAAACAAAAATACGGAAACAGCAAAATGAAGCGGTTTTACTAGAAACTAGAATTGCTAAAATGAAACAGTCTGAGGCTGTAAACATATTTTTGCAAATGCAGAATTTGGGGTAACCTACACTTTTTTTTGGAAGCACTTCGTGCCTTCCATAAATAAAGTCTCAGGAAAGGTCTCCTAATATTTGTTACCCAAATGCTTACTAGGATATCATTGGTTTTGCCTGAGTAATCACAGACCACTGTGGCTTCAGTAAGACAGAAACAGTTCTAGCAACACTACACAGACAGGAGACACGTGCACTGGAAATCTGCAGCACATCTACCTCAATGCCTTGGCCATTCCTGAAGCTGCACCACAACTCAGATCCTCTTAAAAGTGCAGACAAGTGGTTGGGGAGGGTGCTTCTCTCGTTTTTTTATTTCAGCTGGGGCTTTGTTTTTTAAGTAGAGAAACAAAAAAAAAGAGATTCTATTTAGATAAATCCAAATAGGTCTGTTACCTGGCAGACCTTGAATGCAGGCAGCACACATCAAAAGTGGACTCCCATCCCTACAGGTGCTCGTAGTGATGCTGCAGTGATGCAAATGCAGACACAGGCACGCAATTACAGACAGACACACACCGCTAACACAGCCCCTGGCTTGACTTGGTGATCAGGAAGGAAGTCTTTCAATGTTCCTATACAGGGACTGGAGCTCAGGAAATTAAAACTTATCTCCAGAGTCGCTTCTCTGTGCAGGAATGTTCCCCCTTCCACAGCTTAAGAATCTAATTCGTTTTCCATTTCAACTCTCTTCCCTCCCCTCCAGTCCACGCACAGTCATTACAAGATGCTCTGAGTACTTGCTCCTTTCAAAAACACCAAACCTGACCCTTTTTGAAAATGTAAAACAACAACAACAACAACAAAAAAAAAGATAGGAGGACTGATGGACAAGAACAAGGCCTTGTGTGTGGATTGAAGTTATTTACAGTGCAAAGTTGCGGTTTGCAGTGAGCTATTTGTAAAGGATGACAGTTCTAAATTAAACAATTTTTCAAAACAGAAAGCCTGTGATCACAGATCTAATTAATTTGCATTTCAGGAAGAAATTATCAGCCTGTAATTGCAAAGCTCTTTAAATAAGACTCTACAGTGAGATAAAGTGATTCAACAAGTCTTCCTTGTACACAATGCATATACATCCTTTCCATTGTATACATCCTTTGATAATGTGAGTGTTTTTTCTCCTCAACTCATCTAAAATACCCTGTTTGCACATAAATTCCCTAATTTTTGTTCTGACCTTAACAGTAATCTTCTCACAGTATTTTTGACTGCAGTTGTGTGAGTGGAAAACTATGCAAGATCATCAGCTGCTAAATGAATTTGTCCCACAATCATGGGGTGTGAGGGAACGAAAACAAAAATCCACAAACACCAGGGTAGGTTTATGGTAACTAACCTCAGCTAGTCCAGTTTAACTTGTACTTTTTCATTTGAACAGTTCTAGCATATATTTTTAAGCAGCCAACTGCATCTGTAAGATATTTACAAAGAGTGTTTTCTGACCAAACACATTGTTATCTCTTGTCAATGTCCTGTGCTTTAATATACTCATGAAATACACATCTCCCTTCCTTACACTAGAGAGTGATATTAAGCAGCCTCTGAAAAACAAAACAAAACTAACAAAACAAAAATCTTCTCTTGGCAAAGACACAGAATACGGAATTTAAATTCAGAATACAGAATTTAAGTAAAAAAAACGGAAATTCAGCATCTATATTCCTTAGGTAACAGATCTTAGTTCATGGCTGAAATGGCACAATCTCTGGGTAAATAGAGCTGTACAGCCCAGGCTGAATTCAGCTTCAACCAACATTGTATTATTTTTATTTCATTTATTCACAAATAGGCAATTCCAAAGAAAATTTAAACCCTTCACTTCAAATTGTGCAACAAAATGAAACTGAAGGTCAACAGCATATCACTGCTGATATGGGAATATTAAAAAGAAAGTTTATTCTAAACAATCATCATCCTGTCTTCCTGAGCACTTTTAGACCAAGAAAACATTTAGTCCAAAATCTCAGAAAATCCTCACTTTGAAGGTTCATGTTATTTTCTGACATACCCTACCCAGAAAGAAGGAAAACTGTTCTCACGCAGCGAAATGTTGGCCACATTAAAGGCTGTGGCAAAAGTCCAACTGACTTCAAGGGTCTCACCCAGAGTGTCTGGTAAAAGTGTCAGAACACTCCTCCTCACAAATTGAAAAAAATTCACTTCTAGCAGAAACCAGTTAGTAGCCAGCAAAACAACACCACCACCACAAACAAAAAAACTCCTAAAACAAAACCCAAACTGCCCCAAAAAAAACGAAACAAACACCATACTTTGAGAACAGAGAAGGGTTTACTTTAGCCAAGTTTAAATCAAAAATTCAGGCCAGCTCTTACTTTTGTATAAACTGGTTGCCTTTTCCTACAATTTATTATCTCCATACATGCCACCATACAGCATATGGTCCTTTATGCTCCCAAGCATGAAAGTCTGGTGTGCCTGTGGCCACCTGTTACAGATTTTCCATTATGAGAAAAAGAACAGGAACCAAAAATAAAGAATAACTACGCTGAGGAAACACTATATGACCCTATCCTGAGAAAAAGGCTGTCATTTGACATAAGCTTCTGAGAAGGAATTCCAGCAACAAACTCGAGGCAAATCTCTCAGACAGTCCCCCATTTGTGGAGCTGTCTGCCAAGCAGGCTCCTATCGATAACACAGAAAGTATTCAAGGAAGAAGACAATTCTAAGCAGTCAGGGCACTGAATGCTGGGCCTGAAAGATGTATTTATGGCACTGCCCTAAAAACATGAAACAATAACTTCTATCCACGCAAATGAGCAAGGTGAGAGAGCTTGTTTTCAGCTGAGCTACTGGATTTGTAGAGGTGAAGCCTGGAGGGCTCTTGCTGTGCTCTGCTGATGGAGGGAAGTGGTGAAAAAAGAATGAATTTATACACCTTTTGCTGTACATGTAAACAGAGATTAAAGTTTAAAGGTCTAATTTTATATAGCTAGAAGAAGATGAAATAGAATTTGGGTTCCAGTCAGAATGACAGAGTAAAGTGAGCCAAACTTTTTAAACCGTGATGTCTCGTGGAATTGAACCAAACAAAACCAACCAACGAAACCTCGCACATAGGGCAAGACCTAACTCAGGTTTTACATCCTGTAAATCTGAGAGTAGATGATTTATATAGGTTATATAGCTTCCACAAAAGTAAGTAGAACAAACAGCAAAGGAATAGCCTTGAGAAAGAAACCAAACTGCAAAACTCGAATGAGAAGCCATGCTCTGCTGCTACCTGCCATTAGATACAGCAGACTGCCAAGCAGCATAAGCAGTATAACAAGCACATCCTCAAAAGCTGGGGGCACATGATGCAAAGAATTTCACTGAAAAAACAAGTTACAGTATGTGAATTAGGGTCTAGCCACAGCCAGCTGACCCAGCATCAAATGTGACCCGTCCTTGTCTGCAACTCTGTCAGTTTGGAAGGAAGAGCCGAGTTAGTGACCTAAACTGCTAATGAAGACAAAGCCTTATCTGGAGCAAGTCTGTCCTACAGCACTGCCAGCAGAAAGTCTGACTTGAGCATATCACAACCTCCTTATGCAAGACTTGATTTAGCAAGGACGGTGCTGGCTTAGATGTTGACTTGCCTCTACATACCATGGAGAAATTCCAAAACTACCATTTACCGAAACTTCCCATTCCAGAGGTCTTTAGCTGGTGTGTTGGTGAGCCAGAGTGAGCTCCTACCTGAGCCTCAGCCCTGCAGCTTGCTGTGACGTGACACGACAAGCCGTCCCCGTGAGCTGGGAATACAATGGGATTCTGCTCCAATTACGTGTTCCCAAAGCCTCTCCGAATCCCGTTACACCCATTCCTCACCCAACCCATAGGAAAGCCAAAGCTCACTACTATCACAGCTGCACAGCCCCTCAGCAAAGCTGACAGCAGAAGAGCATTTTAATTTTGCCAGTCTGCAGGGTTTTACCCTCACGCCTGCACAGCTCCCCACCAGACACAGAAACACGTTCGTATCCTAACACCGGCACACACTCGCTCCGTCTTCTGGCAAAGGAGCACGGAAATCCCAATTTATCTGTAAAATCAGGGCCACACCCCATTTTCATCAGTTCATTCTGGCACCATATGAGCACGTATATATCCGTGTTTTGCTTACTTCCCTGCAGCAAGCACCCTGGACTTGAGCAATCTCAAAGATCTAAGGTGCTAAGCCTCCACTCCCATTAACATTCAAGAGGAATTCAGGCTTCGGTCCATTAAGAGCTTAAAAAAAAAAATCCCATCTAAATTAATTTGCCAGCAAGTCCTTTCCTGGCTAAGGACCGGTGAAAGCTATGTTTCCAGAAATTCTGCCTTTCTGTGCAAGGCAAAAATCAATTCCATGCCGATTTTAAGGGAGGAAAAAATACAGACGCAGAAATGCGGGAATAACTTTAGTGTGGGGAAATTTTAAAAAGGCACTATGGACCACCCCCTAAAGCTACAACTCTTCTGCACAACCCAGGTGCACATTAGCCCATCATTTAAAAGCAGTCTGAGACTTCCCATTAAAAAAAAAATAAAAAAGGAGACAACCATTTGAACTGCCCCTGACCCACAGAAACATGACACGTTTGGCTCTCCAGAGAGACCCCGGGGCCCAGAACTTGAGCCCACAAGCTAAAGAGCTGCTTGGCTCTTTAAAGCACACAGAACTGATGTCCAAAGCTGGCATAACCAATTACACATCTGAGATAGCTTTACTACAAATACCTGTGGAGATGCACAAGGCTTTAGTCAGAGTAACACACCTACATCTCCTTGCCCTGAGAAGAAAAGGAAAGCTAAGAGCAGCACAGCATAGAAGAGCTTTCTGTCTCAGAAAACAAACTGAAAGACACCAGCATAGTACAATACCACTGAAAAATGCCTTGGTGGAGTCCTCGGATATTTTAAAGGTGAGCTCCATTTTATAAGTCTGTGCATTGGAGATGATTTTTAAGATATCCCACTAATTCATCTCCCCTTACTGCTATTTTTAAGCCACAGTTTTAATTCCAGCAAAGAGGAACATTCTTTGAAATGGTCATCATCATCACAAAGACTGCAGGAGTGTTTTACATGTTGAACACATGTGTAAGAACCAAAAACCTGGCAACAGATTCTTCATCTTTTTTTGCTACCTTCTCTACCAGTTGATTAAGCATCTCTAACACGACAATTCTGAAGGAACCAAGACTTGCAAAATGTCATTTGCTACCCTAACAATAAATCTCAATGCATGAAGAGTTCCTTCTACGTTTTTTTTTTTTTTTATTATTTTTTTAATTATGAAACATTGGATTTAGAGAAAATACATAAACCACTCTAAAGTTAGCAGCTGTTAGAAGTATTGGGTGCAACACTTTCTTGAGCAACAACAGCTCAGTTTTTCAGTCTGGCATCCAAGTAGCTTGTGAAGACCCTTCAGCCCCGAGTGTGTCAGGAAAACCAGTGCAATCACGATTAATAAATTAAACTGTCAATAACATGTAGGACAGCCATCTTCAGAAAGCTTTTAGGTGGAAATGAGATACATGGTGCCAGCAAAGACTCAAGAGCTGTACTGGCTCATCAGAGCTATCTGTGTTTCTCGCCTTGCTTATATCTATCACTACTTTTTAAACAGCATAACCCACAGGAACTCAGTTTGTTTAAAATTAAATTAGAAGAAACTTCTGTGTTCATTAGGATGCTCCTAGAACATTTTATATATGGCCCTGCTTTTGGAGGAAGAAATTTCATACTTATGCTTAAAAATAAAAAGCATTTGCACTTGAACATGACACAGTCATTTAAGATTTCCCCATACTAAGTTTTCTACAGATCTGGAAGAGAAATATAGACTTCCACTTCCAGACTTAAACGTCAGAAAGCTCAGCAGACTTTCAATTGCAGCTTTCTACTTCTAGGTCTCTCAGTCAGAGAACCAGGCTATTAGTGATTATTTATTCATTTTTCCTCCAAATCACACAGGCCATGAACTGGACCTCCAGATATCCAAATACAAACTTCATAAGTAAAATTATTGCATAGACAGAAGCTTCTGCAAGCTCTAGCCAAGATTAGAGAAGAAATAATAGCAAAGGCACTCTGCAAGAGGCAGAGATTGCAAGTTTTCCAGAGCTCGCCTTTAGAGTGAACAACCTGGACAAGTTCACTGGGGTATCATTTCTGCAAATGGGCTCTGTCTCCCAACAATCAAGAAAAAA
>VXBI01007470.1:28266-88391 GCA_013397375.1 Toxostoma redivivum
GCAATACACGATAGGAATTTTAATGTTTTAGCCCATACTCGTGTCTCCCAGGCAAGTTGATACTAGGGGTCACTTCCCATGTACGGAGAAAACAATCTTCATGGATAATAATGATAAAACCTTATGGAATGCAGCAACAACCAAAAAATGTATTCTCAGATGACTACATTAGGGCCAAGTCAATATTAGTCCCACTTCACCCACGCACTGCATACTTCTAAAAATGCTGTCAGCCTGATAAGAATTTCCTGATTCTCTTAAAAAAAAAAAAAATTAAAAATACATCTGATCACCAAATTCAGCAGGAAACCCGCCGCAGACCAGACGATCTTCTTTCCAGGAGTGGCGGGGCGAGCGGCGCGGTCCCGGTGCGGGGAGCGGCGCGGATGCGCTCCCGCGGCGGGCGGAGGTTCCGCCCGTGTGCGCGCCCGCGGGGCGAAGGCGCCGCTCCGCAAACGGGGCAGCGGGGACAGCCATCGGATAAGGCACGACAGCCGGCAGAACGGGGAGAGGAGTAAGGAAATAACTTTTTCTTCCTGCCCCACGCCAGCTGAGCAAGCCACCATACACCCGCCAGATGCAAGAATTTGGGGAAAAATTCTTTTTCTCGTGCTAGGAAAGGTCTTACCAGGCTCCGTTGCTCCGGGGCACCCTCGGCGTCTCCCCGCATTTCCAAATCAGGCCGGGGGCTGCGGAGCGCATCGCTGGCCGGCCGNATCCACGGGCTCTGCTGGAGAGCGGCCCCGTGCAGCGGCCGTAAGCTTTTGGGGAGCGGCGAGGGCTCCCTGCAGGAGGTGTCACCTGTATCGTCCGCGCTTCGGCTTCCCCAGGGATCCGCCCTGGGAATTCGTCTGGGAGGATGGACGAACCTACGTGCTCCATAGGAGGATGGATATATATTGGATGCAGGCTGAACTAGCCCGGAGACTCTCTTCCCTCCTCACACTTGTTTAAAAAAAAGAAAAAAAAAATAAGTGAATTTCTCAGCTTGAAAAATATATGGAAAAATCGGATTGGGTTGTAATGACTTCGGCTGTGTTCAAGTATTTTCCTGGCCTACCCCTGTGTGCACATTTCTGCCAGCGAGCTGCCCTGCTGCAGTGCCACGCTTGGAGGCTTTTGATGCCATTCCTCACATGGAAAAGACTATGCCTTGTTAGCATTATCNCCCCCGCACCCCCCCGCCCTGCGCAGCGCGGCCGTGCCACAGCCCTGCCCTCCCCGCGGCTCCCCTGCGCGCAGCCCGCCGCGGGCGCGGCCAGGTAGCGGGGCGCTCCGCACGCCGCCGGGGCGGGCTGCTGCATGGCCACGTCCGAGCAGCTCATGGCCGCGGCCGCCCCGCGCCACCGCCGTCTCCCCCTTCCTCCTCTTCTTCCTCCTTCTNGCTTCCCCAGGGATCCGCCCTGGGAATTCGTCTGGGAGGATGGACGAACCTACGTGCTCCATAGGAGGATGGATATATATTGGATGCCGGCTGAACTAGCCCGGAGACTCTCTTCCCTCCTCACACTTGTTTAAAAAAAAGAAAAAAAAAATAAGTGTATTTCTCAGCTTGAAAAATATATGGAAAACTCGGATTGGGTTGTAATGACTTCGGCTGTGTTCAAGTATTTTCCTGGCCTACCCCTGTGTGCACATTTCTGCCAGCGAGCTGCCCTGCTGCAGTGCCACGCTTGGAGGCTTTTGATGCCATTCCTCACATGGAAAAGACTATGCCTTGTTAGCATTATCCCAGCTTATGAGCCTGGGAAGGATTTATACTTGTTTGCTCTTGTATTCTTCTTATCCGGTCTAAAGTGAATCATTTGACGTTTCTTTTTCACAAAATTTGTTTTGAAGTTTACCTGCATTTAACAGCAGGCAGAAATTGAAGCCTTTAACCAAAAATTCTAAATTTATACCCTCTCCCTCTCTTGGTATATGTATATACACACAGACACATCCCCTTGGCCAGAACAGTTAGATGAATACACGAGGTTAAAATAGCTCTGTCTGACCCCAGTAGGATTCCCCGCTTGTAGAAAGCGTATCTCCAAAACATCCAAACTGCAATACTTTGAACAAACATCCAATTTCCTTCAGATATGTTTCACCTTTTTTTTTTCTTTTTTTTTCTCTGTTTTGTGCATACATATTTTAAGGTAGCTATACACTTTTTAGCTAGCACTTTGATAGCTTGTTGCATTTTGTGAAATGTGAATGGATTCCAGCTGAAGCACTCACCTGTGCAGTCACTGTGAGGTTTCTGCAAGGGTTCAATGCACTTGCGTGTACCAAGTGCATGGGCTGCTGACTGGTTCCTTGGTCAAAACAGAAAATCCAGGTGCTGATTGCTATCTACAAATCTCTGCTTGATCCCTATTAATTTCAGAAATCTCTTTCCCCTCGTTTCCTACTGCAGCAAGCCTAAGGCAGGACATCGTCCTGCCAGGAGCTGGAGGCCTTGGGCCGGCAATTCCAAGCACCACCTTCTGAAGTTCGCTGTTCCTGGCCACGAGCCTGCTCCTAACCTGGAGGGTTTCACCGCAAGCACATGGCCAGACTGCCTCCAGGCATTCCTCTGGCTGCCCTGGCTCCTGGCCTTCTCTGGCCTCTGGATCACTGGCTGCTCTCCACCCTCGCAGATCCTCCCCGGGAAGCTTGTGCCGCTCGCCGCAGAGGATTGTGAAACATGTTTCCTGCTTTAGGGAGGATGTTGTTTAGCACTGTTCTGTCTGAGGTAAAACGCTTTCAGATGCAGCGACAACAAGGCCTGGTGTTAGTTTATAAAAAACGACACCCAAAAAAAAAAAACCCTGAACAAAACCCTCCTACACTTAATAACAGCCTGTAAAATCACAAATAGAAACAATTTTTTTTTATACTAATTGATCATTCTTAGGAGAAAATCCAATACTGGTCCTTAAAGCAGAACAGACTAAAATAGAAAATGATTTATCGTTTATTATGTTAATGTGACACATTGAAGTGGGAGTACATTAGTGATCATTTTTCACCCAAGTACATGAGGCATTTGGAAGAGATTTATAAATGCACTAACACAGAGATCACTGTTTCCACAAAATGCTGAAATGCTCCAATATTCAGTTAGCACACATTTCTTATTACCAAATCCTGACAGAATTCCTATCAGATGCCTTCGGGCATGGCATAGTGGCATGATGCATCACGTCAAAAAGCAGATCAGGACCATTACCAGGCAGATGTTTGACACGATCCATCATGTTTCTCAGCCAGTGGCACACTGCCATTGCTCAAAAGGATTTTGACATGATACAGTGTGCCAATGCTGCAGCGCAAAACCACCATGTTCCAAAAATAGGGACAAATTCACCTCTGGCATAAGTAGAAGTAACTGCAGTGACTTCATTAGATTTGCATCTGCTTGTGTCAACAGTGAGTTTGGCTCGTAATCTCAAATTTATATAAAAGAGTGGTAGGTGGCTGCATTTTCAGGTATTTGTGATATTGTTTTCTACTCCCAGCATTCAAGCTTCATGAGACAGCTGAGGTGAAACTGCCACCTTTCTCAAGTCCTTCCCCTCCACCCCACAAGAAGCAGCATCAGATTTCCATTTTTAACAGTGTAACAATACCTCAAAGTACATAGAGGGCCACTCTTTTCAGAAACTTGGGAGGTTGTGAGCTTGGGAATTTCACAAGCAATAGGAATGCGCAAAAAGGGAAGAGAGAGGATCTCTGCTTTCTGCCTCTGTACTATCAACAGTAGCTGCAAGCGCTATGTGCACAAGAGCAGCAAAATAAATTTTGACTGGCAATTAAAGTAATAATAAAGGAATGAGAAAGAGTAAAAGAAAGAGCAATGGGGATGAAATGTGAGTTCTGATAAGATTTAGAGACTTCTTAAAAGGCATTGTAATTTATTGTTGTTTCCTTTCACCACTTTGGAATGAAAAGCACAGCTTGCTAATGCAGATGCATAACACTGACAAAAGGAGAGGAGGGGAACCAGCTAAGGTATGACTGGTGTGAGATCTTCTTTACAGAAGAGAAACATCCCAGCTTTCTGCCTCAGTCTGTTTCTTTAGTGACGAAAAGAACTGACTGGTTCTATTTTATATAAAGTACATTCATGTTTGCTGTGTGTTCTAGCTTCTTAAATCTATCAGGGTACAACTGATTCTTGGACCAGCTGAACTTCGGTGATGCTAAGAGTAACCAGAAGGAAAAAAGACCAGAAAATACTCAGAAAGCACACAGTAAATACCACCACCAAACATGACTTGGTACAGCAGCTACGTGGGTTGTAACATCAAGGGGAAATGGCTTGTCTGATGCACTGGAGATCTGAAGGAGAGAGGATGAGCACAGCAGCATGGCAAAGCAATCTGAACAGGGTCTTCAAGCATTCATTCACTTGTCTGATCCCAGACGAACTTTACTGCTGGATTTAGAGGTTCTCACCCTTTCCACAGATCAGAAGACTTATCTAGCGGTCTAAATAAATTCTGGAAACAGTTGCAAGCATCTCAAACCTTTTGAACAATATCAGCAAGAAGTAAGGGTCCCTTCTCGCTGCTATACAATTATTCCCAAATATTTCTTTGAGGAGACAGCTCTGTACAGTGAGCAGTTCCCCAGAGATTACAGCCACCAATACAAGCACTCCACTGCAGTATCCTATCCCCCCTCCTCCTTGTTCCACCCTCTGTGGCATTCTATAAATATTTAAATCATTGGAAACCACACCCTAGCTAGCTGTGGCTGGTGTTTACAGGCAAAGCCCCTTGGTTTTGCTGTTATGGCCTGCCGAAAAGCCAAAAATATAACGTTAGTTTTTCCTCAAGGAGACCAAATTGGAAGATACACACAACATCCAGATTAAAAACAATGTTCACAACTAGCTGGGAATTCTCTGATGAGATGTCAATGACTTTTTTTTTTTCGAGAAGTCAACTTTGATGAAAGAGCTTTTTTTTTTTTGTGGGGAATAGTCAATCTTGAAAAAAAAAAAAAAAACCATCCTGTAAAGCAGGTTAAGTTCCTGGTGAAATCTGCCATCATACAAATTTCTAAAGGTTTCACACCAAACTGCATTGTACTGGGTATCCCAGCTGGGAAGTTTATCTTGACCTCAGGACTCATGGGGTGCTAGGCAGGTTCCTGTAAAACTTCAGTGCCATCACCACTGAGATCGACACTTCCAGCTGATCCACTGTGAGTCCCAGAAGAGCAGGAGGCAACAGAGAGCTCAGAAACTCCTGGGCTCAGCTCTGTCTTTCCTCATTCCCCAGGGAAGAAGCACCAGTTGTAGGCAGGCAGGCACTTGTTTTCATTTCTGAAGGAAAGGAAGGGAAACAGCCTGCTCCAAACACTTGAGGAGGGAGAAAATGATGGGAGTTATCTCCATTCTGGAGGACAAAGCTTCTCTCTGTACACTACTTACATTGCTCCAATTTGAAGCAATGCAGAAATTGAAGGGTTGAGTGTTTAAAGCAAAGTGTTCCATTCATGCAATGCCATTTTAATTCATACAGCACCTTATGAATCCAGGAAACCTTTTCCTTACACTTGTAGCCATACACCCTCACCACCAAGGCCTTGACCCCACTGGAATAGGAAGCAGCAGCTCATGTGTGGCAAATATATTGCCTGGAGATTTTAGGATCTCTTGATTCAAAAAGCAGCAAAGCACTGGCCAAAGTTATGATCATGAGATGCACTGTAATCTCTCCATAGAATGTGAGGATCTGGACACCTCTCTGGTCATCTCCTTCATATTTTGTAATAAAACCAAAGCTGCAGAACCAATTACAGCAAATATCTTTCTTCAAACCACTAACAGCTTTCACATTTCATGCCTGTAATCTTCAGCAAATAGATCAAGGACTGTTATTCATTTTAATGCCTGAATGCATTATATTTATTCATGTTATAATATGTTCTGTTACCACAGAAAATGTTTGGCTTCCAAAGAAAAAGAGGGAATTGTGTCAAAAGTCCAAATTCTTCCTTGAAATGCAAACATTTTTAATGGCTTTAATGGAAGATATGCATTGGAATCCCAGGGCACAATCTGGCACTAAAATCCTCCATCTAAACTGGAATTTTTCACCATGGCTTTTTCATAATCTATTATTAAGCATGTTTCCATCTCAGCAGTTGAAATTTGGGGCCCTGTTGCATCTGAGAGGGAAGTGCAAAGCAGCTGGGAAGTAAAGGAGAAGCAGAAAACTGATTGAAACCCTCATATTCTGGATGATGCTGTTCTCTGTCCTTCTCCCCATAAGGAAAAAAAAAACCCAATCACGTTGGGGTGATCCCAAACTTCTAGCTGGAACAGTAGCAGCATCTGACCCAGTGCAGGGCAGCTTCAGTGCTGCTCACAGTCAGCCCAAGTGTTTCTTTGGTCTCTAACTGGCTGCAGATTGAGCACAGATTCCGTCCTCCCTTTCCTTATGAATCTCTCAGGCTGCAGCAAAAGTGGTCAATGTGGAGTGATTGAGGATGAAGCCCAGCAGCTCCTGCCTGCTGAAAAGCCTGGGAGAACTGTTTTTCCTGTTCTGTAGCCCTGGTGACCAGTCCATGGGCACTGACTGATGCCTGGCTCTGACATCAGTCCTGTTGTCAGTGTAGCCACTCACAGAATATCCCTACAAATCCTCCAGGCTTTGGCACAGCCCCTGTAACTGCAGAATGATGTGTATGGACACTTTTTGCATCAATTAGCCAGAATATGATACAGAATGTCTTCCAGTTTTATGCATATGTGTCTAAATGGTTAGCAGGACAGGTACAAACTAAGACTAGTGCAGTGAAATAATGATCTCTTTGATCTTGGACTAATTCTTAGTTCGAGAAAAATCGCAGTCTTACAGGCTTGTTCCCTTCTGCTCAAATGATGCTTAAATGTCCTACAACCATCCCTGTTGGCACAGCTAACATTCCTGTCCCTGTTTTGCATTCCAACATGGCAATCTTCAGGAGAACAGGAGTGATTTTGCATTTCTGCTTCACCCTCAGAGTGATATCACACTCCAACAGCTTTTCACCAAACACTGAAAGTCCATCTTTCCCAAGTGCCTTCTCATGAAACAAGGGAATTGCAGTACTGTGTCTAGTTGAGCTGCATTCACTTTACTTCCTCCTCCTTCCCCTTCGCTTGACATAAGTGGTTTCAATAATATTTCAGCTAATAACACTCCTTATGGTTTATTGGGTGTGAAAAGTGACTATAGGAACATTTGATGAACGCTCTGGTTTGCAGAAACAGGGCACTGTGAACCCTTTCTTTGGCTCACAGGACAGAAAGCATTTACTACAAGGAACACTGCCATGTTTTTAATACCACATACCATTTCCCAACTCCAAATAAATATAAGTTAAACAGAAGTGAAAAGTTGTTTTGTTGCAGTTTCATAAATGCCTTTAAAAATTTAACAATTGCCTGTTTGGGGTTTTTTGGTGTGGCTTTTTTTTTTTTTTCCTCCTTTTGCGAGAGTGTATATTAGAGTAATAATACAATTTCCTTCTATTCTAGATTATTATAATAATTGAGACTCTCAGGATTTTCCAGTTCCTTTTCATATAGATCTTATGATTTTGTTATCATAGGCTTTTCATTAGCTTTTCTTTGCTCATCAAAAGGACTTGTGTGCTTGGTGAAGGAAATGGCTAGAAAAATCGAGTAGTACTCCATCTCTTGGTAAATAAAATGCAGCGATCAATAGCACTTAGCCAGCTCTTCTCTTTTCTCTATGACATCTTTCCCATCACAGTGGGAAAGTAAGTAATTAATTCCTAGTGAAATAGTATGTGGCATAGTAAAATGTGTAAAATATTTATATATGATTGCACTAATTCTCACAATGACCATGGTGAGCTATCACCACTTTTTCTCATAGAGCTGGAGATACAGAATCTGTGGGCTTAATTAGCTCAAATCATGGCCAGAACTTTTGTCATTCAGGCATGGACTTCAGTCACTCAAGTTGTTTAGCTGCTTGTAGGGAGCAAGATTCATTGTCATGATTATTTCCTACTCTATGGGTATCTCTGTGCTTAGGATGTGATTGCCTTAACAAAAAAAAAGGTCTTTAAGTGAGCAAAACCAGCATCCTGAAACTGGAAAAAGGTACTCAGAAAGGAAGATATTGCTCACAATGACGATTTGTCACTTCCCAGAATGCCAGAGGAGGTGGGAAATGCAGGAGACTTTTGCTTGCACAAAAGCCAAGGCACACTATCAAATAGAGACAATATTCCCAAAGTCAGGGATAAGAGAGCCAAAGACTGAGCTCCATCTTCTTTTTCTATAATGTAATTTTCTCACCAGTTAAACAGCCCTTACCCCTATACACACACACACGATCTCTAATATCTAGAAGAAATGCTGTACCTGTCTTAAAAGTACATAAAACACTGTTCTGGAGGACATGGGTCTAATGCAACAGTATTCAGTGTTTTACTTTGTTAGCGTAAATTTTTTAAAAGAAAAAAAAATTATCACTTTATTCTAAACTCATCTTTTCTATTTCAAAGTGAGACAGAGAATTATCACCTCTGGAAAGGTACATTTGAGCCAAAATAACAAAAGGGCTATGAGCTCTGGAATAGCCCCTGTAGCTCTGTATAAATAAAACAGGTAATTCTCCAAGTGTATCAATGCCAGAGTTCACATAAACACCATCAATTTTTGGTGAGTTTGAGGGTTTAGTTTTGGTTTTTTCAAAGCTTGCAGCAATAGAGAAATAGAAAGTGGTTAATAACACTAAGAATAAACCCAGGCATTTGAATGGAACGCTATATTTTAGAGGTCTCTTTACAATTTTGGTAGAGCTTACTGGGGATTCTCCTTGCAGCCTCATTCCCTTAATTTAAAGAAGTACAAATTGCCTTCCAAATTAGAGAAGGCTGCCCCTGAACCATAAGCACAGCTTGGAAAACTGAAGATTGTCTATTCCACCCCACTGTCATGGGAGGGTCACTCCCTCTAGGCCAGGCTGCTCAAGGCCCCAACCAGCCTGATCTTGAACACTGTTTTTTTACCTAGAAGCAGCTTATTCTTTGCAGGCCTCTCCCAGAGATACCAAACATCAACTTTTTTTGCTTCCTATTGCCCCCAAATCCCAGCCCAAACAAACGAGCAGTATAGAGTAGTTGCTCACCTGTTCTTGAAATTCTTGCAGAGAAGAGCTGTGTGAGAAGGATACACAGGCAGCGGTGGAAGAGAATTTCCTCTCCTGGGACAGGGAGCACAGCAACACCCTTCCAAAAGCATTTTCCTTGGAAGGAGAATAGGAGCCTGTTTGTCTCCTCTGTCCTTACACCTAAGCCCTGGGGTCCAAATGTGTTGCAGTAAGTCCAAGCTAGAGGTGGCAAAGTCCTTTCACTCTAACTAAAGGCAGCTATTTCTTCCACCAATAGCATCTGCATATTCCCAATCAGGGAATGCTTTAATAAGCTGCTGCATCTGAGAAAGGTGGGCTGCAGGGTCCCAATTAAATAGCAACTGACATATCACTTTTCAAACTAAACATCCAGCTGGGATGCTCAGTGTAGCACACTTGGTTTGTAAACAGCAGCACAGAGCACTCCACAGAACAGCCCTGTGCACTTTCTGCCACGAAACACTGCAGAGGCTCCCTATGCCCTTGTAACAAATGATCTAATGATTCTCAGGAGGAGGAAACAAGGCTGATTTGTAGCTCTCTTGAAGAAGCTGAGACAGTTAAGCAAGACTTCTTAATTGCCTGCCCTTTATTATTTAATGCATAAGTTAAAAAAAAAAATCCTTAGGGCCAGATCCCAAAAAGGTATTGAGGTATCCAAGCCAGGCAGAAGTTAGGTGCAATTACAAACAGTGACACTAAAAATTTCTGCTCAGCTGCTGCCCAGCTCAGAAGGCTCTTAAACCTAAGTAGGTACCTATTTCAAATTTAAAGTTCTCCAGGTGCCCAGCATTCAGCTCCTGCACATGCCAAGAAACATTTCATTCCTGACAGTGCTGAGGAAGCTCGTGCTGGCCCAGTGCTGAACCTCTTGAGAGCCAGGAGGAAGCCCAAGAGGTTTCAGTCACAATGAACATTCACCTGGTGGACAGAAACATCTGAAAGCCCACCTGTATCTCTTGAATGGGTTATAAATAATGTCAGACTAATTGTAAGTCACAATGTGGCCAGCAGACAGGTGTACTCAAAGATATGTCACAGATCCAGCAGGTACATGAAGGAAAGCAAAGCAGCAGTGAGTCAATCCCAATGTTCTCAGAAATATTCAGAGCTGCAACTTATTAAGAACAAATGAGCCAGGTGCCTCACCCACAGCAAAGCAAGAAACATGCTTTTAAAACACAGCAGCTTCTCTCTTCAGGCTGAACTGTGGAAAATTGACCCTTTAAATGAGTGGCACTCAAGCCAGACTAACATTTGAAGTTCAGTGCCTGTGGGCTCTAAAACCAGTGGGGCAGCCCCTGTAGCCTTGGCCCACTCAGGCTCCTGCCAGGAACACGGAGAGAGAGACAGGAATGAGGGCAGGAGTGCTCTGTCCCCTCTTCTCACATATGCTATCAGTGGTTCTGATCATTTGAAAAATCTCGCTTTCCCAAAGAATGGCATTTGTGCCGTGCAGTTTAGATATCACCATTCTGAAATAAGTTTGTTGCTCTCTTTTGTTGCACATATTCTCTTTGCTCAAGAGGGATGCAGCTCTCTCAGGAGAGCCTTTGGGGCTGTGTTCCACATACAACAACGTCTAATAAGATTTATTGCCATATTTCCTTGCTTTGCTGTAAGTTCAGGTACTGCGCTAATGGAACAATGAGACAGACCCTTGACTTGGTAAATACAGAATCAGAAGGAAAAAAGGCTTATGTAAGAGCCTATAAAAACAAGACAGCTCAGAATTCAGGCAGCTGCTCTATTCTTGATCCCTTTCATTGTGCCTCAGGATGGACAGACGTCAGCCAGCCAGATCTCTTACATGCATTAGTGTATTCTGTGAAGTTTGGGCATAACAGAAACAACAGCAAAGATGAAATGGTAATGGTAACTTTTCTGTTCATCTTCTGACATGCTTTAAATCACTTCATGTGGCATTGCACTCCTAGGAGATTTGATTACTTTTAAAATTAATACTATGTAAGGAAAAAAATGTCCCTTAGGCCTGTTGCAGTATTTATAGAGGTAATTTCTCTGTTCTTGGACTATTTAACCTTGGCAAAGATATTCCCCTTGTTGTGAATAGCATCTATAGAGATCAACAATACAAAAATCATTCTTAGGGTCCAGGAGCCGTTTTGTTGTGTGTCCCACTTGTTATCATGTCCAGTGCCTGGAGATAACTCCAGGATAATGGAAATGCTAATGCTCCATACTGAAAACTGCTTGGAAGCAAAGCCTGTTTGGTTTGAAGTTTCTGCCTTCTCAGAGTGAGCACAGATCTCACTCCAGAATGAAGGGGACATAAATCTCTACAAAAGACAGAACTTTCTGAAGATAAAAAGTGAAAGGCTCCACCAGAGTCCTTGCAAATGTCAATAATGATTCCATCAGATACGAGAAATTGTTTTCTTGAAAACATTCACAGAGACAAGTATAGCTATTTTAGTAATTCAACCAACTCTTTCCCTTCCCACCTTTACCTCTATAAAGGGAATATAAACATCACCATGCACAGCTGGAATTTGCTTAGACATTATTGTCCTTTTTATACTTCTGTATACAAGGAATAGAAATGGTGTTCTATGAATACTAGTACTAACTTACTCATAATTTAGTTAGTAATTTATATTTTTAATGAGATAAGGAGAATGGAGTTGTTGCATTCATTCATGGCTTCCTCTCAAAAAAATAAGAAAGCCGAGTGCACATAATGAATTTTAAATTAATCAAATCAGGAAGTTAATCCACTGCATATAGTTAAGCACCAACACACACCAACACATCTCTTACCAATTGTCTCACTATTTATTTGGCTTTTAAATGTCCAAATGACACCTTGAGTAGGGATTTATTGGCTTGCTCTGTTTAGAGCACCCTTAAGACATTGTTAGAATTAAAATTTGTTGAGAGCAGTGAGCATTTTTCATAGAGAATTGCCAAGTTGGAAACCATGAAGCTTCTGGGTAGAGATTCCCATTTCAGAGGAAGTTCCTTTCTCTAGCAAGAATACAAAACATCACAAGAGGAAAATGTCTTGTCCAATGGCAAACATCAATTTTTAAGAGAAGTGAATGGTTGGGAATGCTGCTCTACTCCTTCTGCAGAGCATCAGGGACAGCACAGCTCACTGGGTGAGTAATTAGCCCGATGTGGGCACTTGAAGGAGAAAACAGGCACAGCAGGACACTCAGTGCTCAGAGGCCATCAAAGCAGGACTTACAGCCACACTCCAGTTACACTGTGGTTACTGCCCTTGTGCTAAACAACTGAAGTGAGTGATCCCTGTGTTGGCTGGGACTCAGAAACGTGGATCAGTTCAGTCAGGCAGCACCAGTGAAGAGAGGCTCCAGGGAGAAGAGATGACTGCAGCATATAGGCATCAATAGAGCAATCTTTCCATGCAGGCATGAGGGGAGGATGTGAAATGCAGCAGGATTCTCATTTCTGGCAGTCCAACACTGGTACTGCAATACGCTTTTGGATAACTTTGATTCGATGGTCTCAAAATGATGTGACATTTTCAAGAGGGTTTTGCAATTTGTTGCTTGTTCTCTGACCCATGTTCAATTCTGTGGATTATGAGGGACTGATGAGGGACTTGGGATGTTCTGAATTATTCATCATAAATAAAATTGACATAGAGCTGTCTGTTAATCATGCTAATTCAAGCTTTTGTCTCTCTGATTCATAAGACTCTTATTTTTAAAAACAGCTCAGGTACACTGTGCAATTACACATGCCAGTTGTACACTCCTAGGCAGTGAGATCTAGTGCACACCAAAAAAAATTCATTTCAGTCTCTCAGGAGTCTTTTTTGCTGTGATGTAAAACAAATGGAGAGCTTTAAACAATTATTTTTATAATTGAGCCTATCTGAATTTTTTATTAGAATTCTGAAGCCTTCTGAGCCTTTGGGTTCATTCTGGTTTGAGCTTTATTTGGGTTGGATCATTTGGAAAACACTGCTCTGATGTTTCCTCAGTAACTATGAGAACAAAATTTGATTTGCATTTTAAATGAAAAGTAAGGAATGTAAAAAAATAATAATCACATAACTCAAAGAATAGATGTGTAAACCCAGCAAATATTGTGTGATTTGAAACAAGAATAAAAATTTTTGGTAAAACTGGTAGAAACAAATTTTCTTTTCTTAATTGTTTGAGATTCATACCATATTTCTAAGACAAGGGGTGAGCTAGAGAAGTCTCTTTTGCATAACATGAAAGATAAGCTTAGCTTTGTCTGAATCTCAATGCCACCTGATTTCAAAAATAGAACTAAACTCACCGCTGAATTTCTCCAAGAAATCCTGTAATACACTGAACCTCTGAAAGTGGCGTTTTGCAACAGCAGCACAGAAATACAGGTCAGGCTCAAGGTAAGAATGAATTAATGCAGTAACACGTGGAAAACTCCAGGATCAGAGAAATTCACTTTATGAGATCAACTAGCAGTTTCTTTCATGACTACTGCTTCCACCTTCAGGATTAGGTTCTGGTTTGAACACTCCCTTAGTGAACAGCACAGAGCATCACTGACTGGAAAAGTCTTTTTTCCTAGCAAGGGAGGTGGTGCTAAGCAGCTGCTCAGCCCACCTCTGGCTCAGCCAGCAGGCTGGAAAATGAATATAATGCCTATGGGGAAACTATTTGGTTTTTGTGGAACAAACTTCATAATCCTGAGGATTATGGGACAATTCATTAGTGAATCAGCCTGCATTTAGCATGGTTTTCAAAAAACAAGCAAACAAGGAGCTTTAATAAAAGGCCATTTTTGTTTCTAGAAGAGGAAATATAAATACTGTGCATGCCAATTAATGTTTCTAGACCACAGTCATTCAACCTGCTTTTTAAATCAATAATACTCTGAACAACAAATATACATTAAAAAATGAATTAACCTCCAGGCTGCAAAATTCTAATAAAAATAGATCTTAAATAGATAAAGGGCAAAACTTCCAAAACCCATAAAATTAGATTGCTTTTATATTTCCTTTTTCATCCTATAGCCCTACCTCAATATTTTCATTATAATTGCATCAGCAGTTTTCTATTGTTCTTCAAAGTAAATCTTTCATAACTCAGGCTAGCCATGAATAATTTTGTTTCTGGAATGAAAAACCAAAACCTAGGCTATTTTAAGTGGGTTATATGACCACTGTTTCTCAAGGGAAATAGAAATACCACTCCTCACTTTGGTCCAGAGTCATGCTGAATATGCCTTTCCTGGTGAGAGGAAGTTGCTCATCATGGGAGGAGAAACTCAGAGGTGATCTTAAACCCTGGAGTTCAGTAGAGCTGTGGAGTAATTGATCCTGACTCCTCAGTCTCCCAAGGCAAACCTGCCTTTTTCTGAGCGCACAGAAACTACAAGAAACATAGAAAGGGGAGCTAGTAAAGTATTCCTCTCTGAACAGCCACAGGAAACACCTGAAAATTGTCTGATTTCAGCCTTGATAAGACAGCCTGAATTGCAGAGAAAGCAGAATTCAAAAATGAGTCTGTGTCTTCTTTGACATAGGTAGATAAAGTCACTTTGGTTGAAATAGATCTGAATTCCTGATGGATCCCATCAAATGTGATCATAAAAAAGTCACTTAAATATTGAAACCATGAGTAAGTTTTATTGTACATTTCAATAATTTATTTTTCTAAAGGGGACACCTCTATAACCACACTGGGCCTTAATCAGTTGTCAGTAACATTTATACAAGATTAAGAAAGCCTATTGAGGATAAGAGCAGGCGCTGAAGAAAATATCTTATCTGATTAAAAGTGAGTGATAAGGACAATGCCAAATTGCTGGGGAGTAGTTGCCACAGGACAGTCAGTGATATGATATCAATCAGGAGTGTAGCAGAGAAATCCACAGTGATGACTTAGTGATGGAAAGCACAGAGAAAACACCAAGTCTCTGCTAGGCATCTATAACATGGATTTATAAGTACAAAATGAAATGCAAACTACCCAATTTAGCTGAATTTTATTCAATCATGCCTTCTGTCTATTCACCTACTTTTCTTTTAAGCACATTAATCTATCATTTTCATATTCATTCTGTAACTGGAAGGAAGGTTTCCTTTGAATGATGATTTCATTAGGATATGTTCTGCCACATAGCGATGCCTCCAGAGTTATGTACTACATTAATTCTGTCACTTCTTTTATCTTCTATTTTTATTTCACACAAATTATGAAAAAAAAAAAAAAAGAAACAAAAACAAAAACCAAAAAACCTCTACAGGCTGATAAGGAGATGATGCTATTTTCATGTATTTGGCATAATTTAGATGAAAGTTGATCTTTCAAATACAGAGTTCACAAAGTAGGACTGCTTACCACGCTTACTGAATGAGGCTGCAGCTTATCAGAAAATTATTACATAAGACAAGAATTACATTATTTAAAGTCAGAGCCAAGTAAGTCCTCACTACCTTTAGGAACTCTTGGAAAAGCCAACTCTTTCATAATACCCTCTGGTACAAGCCCTACGTGCTCCTTACCACGATCCAGTCATTCCTGCAGTTATATTAAACAGCTCTCTCCATACAAGAAAAGCTAGGAGAGAAAGTTCATGATAAATCATGGAGTCACCAGAAAACTATGTAATAACAACAAACTCAGTTTATCTGCCCTGGTGTAGGATCCTCCCATCTGAAAGGGGATGGAAGAGGACACCCTCAGTATAAGGACTGTGCACTCAAAACATGCTGGAGCATTTACGTTGCCCCAGCTCAAAGAGGAACTTGCTGTCCAAAACCAAAAGTAAATTAGAGCCTCCTTGTATCTCTACTCCAGCAAAGAAATTCTGCCACTTCAGTCAGATCAAGAATATCTGGATAAATTTCATATAGAGACTATTTGGACCTTGCCAACAGAGCCTGTGGAATAAAATGTAGTGTGCTAATCTATTTCTTCCTGCACCACAGCCTTTCGCCTACCAAGAATCCTGGGGAAAAGGCATAGTATGGGAGGGAACAGAATGGACAATTCATCACATTTCTCAATCCTTTTAGGCTTTCACCAGCATCATCTTCTGTCACAAGTCTTCAGAGAAGAGGGCTCTGACCACCAGGCTAAAGCACCAACCATCAGGATACCACAGTACTGAGCTAAACCCAGCTGTGCAAAAGAAACATTTCACATTCTACATCAAGGACATTGAAGGCAACTCTATACAGAAAAACGATTGGTCTTATTAGGAAGAAAAATTGCTTTTAAATTTTATTAGCTATGTTACATTATCTCCAATTTGAAGTAGGGAACAGAGATGATGGAATAACTAAAATTTGTTGAAAACAGGTAAAGCATTTGTGATTTTCCTAGTAGTAGCCAGGATAACTTAGGTACTCCTCACCCAGGCTTACATTTTGGGCTGTGCTAGAGACTGATTAATAGCTTCTCATCTCTGCAAGTACAAAGTGATGATTTTATTCTAACCACACAAGGTATTGAGACATTAAACACATGGAACTGCATCACACCCTCTGCAGTTCTGCATCATCCCTGGATAACTGACATCTCTCAAACTCAGCTCCCCAATGAGTGACATTTTCAGTTTAATGGGTAGGATTTTGTTGATGACACAGTACAAGATTTTGACCCTGCAATACATAGAAGCCCTTTCATTATACTAAAAATGTGAAGTTTTAATGGGCCACAGAAGCTATTTCTGACTTTGTGCCATGAAAACTCCAGGGGAGGTCTCACCCTGCTTCTTTTTGATGTATGGGCATGGAGTAGGACCCAGTAACCTGTGGAGAACCCCAGTGAATAGCCTCACACCAACACACAGCAACAAAGTGCTCAGAAAGCCTCTGGAGGAATTACTGCACCCTCCTCACCTGCTTAAACTCTGCAGGAAGAGGCCCCAGCTATTTGTTTTTCTCCTGTGCTGTCACATCAAGATCTGTTGCTAGCCAGGAACAGCTTTTAGATTCTTCTGCTCTTCCTCTCTGAATTGAGGCCACTGATCAAACATGGAAGGTGAAAAGTCACCTAAGAAATCATCATTCAATGAACTGTTCCTCAGACTTGTGGAAACAGAACTTGTATTTCTTAATATTTTTCATATTCTCTGGTAAAATAAGGTAAGATTATAAGACTATTGCCATAAATAATAAATTTATAAGAAACTATTAAATAATAAGTTCTAATCAGCATCTGATGTGTCTTCTCATTTTTTAGGGTATTACACTGAATACAATATGAAAAACAAAGTCTATGGAACAGTCAGGCACCTCATTAACAGGAATATTGTGTCAAGCCTTACTGACCAAGTACTGATAGGAAAAATAAACCTATTAAAATCCTCTTACAGCACTCCAGTGGAGATGAGTCAGCAATCCCAGACAGTTCTCATCAGAAGATTTTTGCTGGTGGGTTAGTTGTTTAGAGGTTGGCACTAGTATTTATTTAGTGAGGCAGAGGACAGGTAAAGGCAAATATTGAAGTGCAAGAATGAGAGATGGAACACCTGGAATAACTTTTGTCCTTTTGTCTCTAATCACATGAGAACACCGGGATAAAGTCCTCAGCACAGATGGGAACCTATTAGCATATTGATGATAAATGACAGAGAGTCAAAGAGGAGGAAAGAAAAGCCAGTGAGAAATAAAAAGCAGGCGAGGTGAGAGAGTGCTCAGCTAAGCCCTGACTGTGCCAAACCCTTCCAGGCATTTTGAAGGGGGTCACTCTTGGCTCTTTTAAGCCTCTTTTAATTCCTCAGGATGAAAACAACCTTCTGCTTAAAAAGACTGAAGGTTTTAAATTTGGTCATTGCAAGACAGGAAAATTAGTAACAGTGCTGTTATACCCCCATAACATGGTAAAAAAGAATACCCTGCCAAAAACCAGTGCCATGTGGAAGAGTCCTGACTGCAAGAAACACTAAATTTTCAGAGCTCCATAAGAAAATGTTAGAAATGTTGAATGTTTAAAACCAAGACAGCTGATGTGAGGTTCTTGAAACAGCTTCAGTACAAGAGATTGCAGTCTTGATTCCCTTCAGAGGAGGGGAGAAATGGTTGCTTGTAGGATGTAGCTACTCACATCCTATGGTAGGTGACCAAAATAGATTAGATATAATTGAACACTGCTGGGATACAAAGATACATGTATGAATAGAAAACGTCAAACTTCTATAAGTTTCAAAATGAACCCTTTTTCATTCAAAGTACTCAACCTTAGCACAGGTAGAAAAAAGGCCTCAAAGTTTCATTCAATATAGCATTTCTTTAAGAACTAAAAAAGGCACTAAATTGATGCAGGTCTACAAATTGCTGCATTAAGTCTGCTATACACAACCCACGCACAATAACAGAAGGGTAATGTAAAAACATGCATTAGGGATGAAAATCTCTCCCCCTGTGAAAGGATGAGCTGAGAGTTGATGGTGGGTGAGTATTGGTAGCAAAGCAAACACTTCACTACCTGTGGGTGAACATTTCATGCATGCTCTTTATTATAAAGCCCACTGAAAACTTGAAGTTGCTTTCCTGAAGGAGCTGTTGTGTAACTCTGACATCTGGGGTTTTCAGTTGCTGCCCTGTTTGAACTGGTTATGGAACACATTAAACCCAGAAGGCCCCACTTCAGCTGTTTACAAACCTTCCCCATTCCTCCAACAGCCCATCTTTTTCAACAGGCTCCAGTTCAGTGCTGGGACTGAAGGCTCAGGCCTGGCTTTGTTAGATAAACCACACCATGGACTGCAGCAGGAAGCAAGCCTTTTCTAAAACATCACTTTTCAAGAGTCCTGCAGAACCCAGACTGTTTTGTTCAGAAGTTTAATGTGCTGCTATAGCTTTGGATCCACCCAAACAAGCTGCTCTGACTATAGAAATGATCTTTGATTCCACATGTATGTGCAACTATGTAAGCCCATAACTTATATAACTTGCCTGGTTACATACACCATTCATTCTTTTGTTTGTGTTTCATTATTATAGTCAGGAACAGGCAGCAGGTCCAAGCATATCATGCCAATAGCACTACTAAAAAATTCAAATGAATAAATCAAAACAAATTAAACTCTCTTTTCTGTTCACAGCTCATAAACACACTTTGAATTTGTTGCTCAAAATAGCTATGGATTTATCTGTGCAGTTCTCCACATGCACACAAGGTGCTCACAGCAACTCCATGCAAATATCAGAACTTCAGAATTCCTGTGAAGGGAATAGGCTGTCACAAAGTGTTTTGGAAGCTGTGGGATTCAAAAAGCAACTAGATAACTTTGCAAAGGAAAATCACAGCAAGTTTCTATTAAACCCAAAGACTTTGGGATCTTTGAATTCCAAAATCACTGAAACCTTTGTAAAAGTGCTGGAAAAGTAGCAGTATTATAGATGTTCCCTCTGCTTATCATCTACCTTAAGCAGCAAGGTGAAGTTTGGAAAGAGGTGACTGGATGAAACTCATGACTGGCCATACCTTTATCTGGCCCACCTCTGCCTTTCTCGTGTTTCAGTGTCTTATGACAGAGAAGGATCACTGCTTTTCTTATTTTTCATGTTTTTTGCAGATCTCTGCTACACTAAAAAGTCAAACTATTGACATATATTTATGGTAGAAATTCCCCTTTATAAAATACTCAAAAGCTTGCTTATCTCTGTGTAACCATGGTATTTAAACTGATTTTTTTCCATTCCAGACTCACCATGGGAGTTTGTGATTAACAAAAGTATCAATAGGCTCAAAAAGCAGCTGCACACAATCATGGACAACAGGTCCATAAATGGATAATAAGAGGAACAGGCTGGAATGCTCCTTTGATATCCCTAAACCCGAAAGTTTTCACTCTGGGACAGCAGGAAGGGAATGAATCTCAGGATGTGACCAGCCTTATGTCAAAAGCTATGTTAGACTTTGTGTTCAAAACCCTCATGGCAGTGTTATTTGTTCCTTCCAATGAGGTCTACAAGACTCCATGAAGTGTAGAGTGGGAAACCAAAATGGATAATACAATGGATTAGCCAAGACAAAGGAAGAATAGCACATAAAAACTTACTACATAAAGCATCGCTATTCTTTACAAAATTTAAAACTATGTTTAGGGAAGAAAGCCTTTACATTTCTAAAAAATCTTAATATCTGTGGACAGCTGCCCATGTTCATCTCATTAACTTAACACTAGTCATACTACAGACAGAAAATTATGGAAATAATTGCACAGAAATTTATGAGCACATGGATAACATTGTGGTTTTCTCAGCAATGATAGACACTTGGATCTGAGACTTCACCTACCCTAAACAAAAAGGCTTGACTATAGCTTAAGTAACTCTGCCCAAACTGATTGAAGTTGGTCAGGTGGTAAGAGCTGTTTAGCTGCAGTGGCATAGATCTCAGCTGGAGAGGAACCAAAACTCCCTGGCAGCTGCACTAGGTTCTGTGCAGTAGCAGCTATTTTCTTAGAGGGACCCAGCAATTAGTCAAAAGCTAATTTTGGAAAAGCTACGTGAGCAGCAGCAACATCACAAAAGCAGCAGAGTGGTGTTTGGTACTTTGCCACTCGTTACTTTCCTGGTACTGGGTAAGAGGAGACTTGGAACCAAACAACTCTGCCAGACAAAAAAACTTTAGGCCTACAAACACATTTATGGACAAGGAAGATGAATTTAAATTTATCTGCAGATTTAAGAATTTTTATAGCTTCCAATGAAGTCCAGAATATTTTGAGTCATTATTGCCCAGTCTCTCACAGTTTCTGCTTTGCCCATCAGCTCATCTCTGCAACTCTACTGGGCCTGGCTCTGAGTCCAGCACAAAGTCAGAATCGTGTGCTTCTCACTGCAGTACCTACATGCTGACAGGATGTTATGAAACCACAATACCATTCCAAAATGGCACACAGCACATTTCTTGGTATATGAGATATGTTCTACAATAAGCTAATTGTTGATAAAAGCCTCTATCATGTTGCTAATTTTATCTGTAGAAAAGCTACTGAAAAGAATGACAATCCTGACAGGTAGATTCTTGAGTGATGTGAAGTACTAAAGTATGTACAGGATGCTGTGCTTTTATTACCTAAGCACTAATGGCAATTTCAGAAGAGGAATTCAGGTAAAGTGGTATATAAGAGGAGATCAGACAGAAGAGTAATAAGTCATGTTATAAGTCAGGCAAGTGACTAACACTGGCAGAATAACCAGTCAGCTGGTTGTGGTTTTAAAGAAGTTAGGTAGTAAAGAAGTTTAGGTAGTATATTTACTGCATAAAACAAAGAAGATATTAAAGGATCTGATGAAAGAAAAAAGCATTTAAATCCACAAGATCAAAGTCTATCACGTTATCACTCTCTGTTTTACAGAATCCAGGAGATGTGAGGATTCTTCTAAAAAGTTAAGTAGAACATCAACTGCAGATTCGAGATTTGCTCAGGAATCTTGCCTCCCTGTGGTGTGTGTGCCTTACCCAGTGACAGTCTGTCTGTGGGGAAGAAAGCACAATTTTCTACCTTGTCTGGCATATCACAGGCTGTGTTTTCATACAGCTGATCGTAACCTAGTCCATGATAACCTAATCATAAGAAAACATCTCTTTAAAGGAATTAAATGTTCCCTTCAACAACAGAATTCCTCGTCAAAGTGCAACTCTGCTGCTGGTTCCATATAGCAGGAGCAAGTCCTGCAAAGTGCTGGATTCAGTCAGTCTTTAAGCACACTGCATAAGCACACCTCTATTTTTGCCTTTGGGAAACACAACAAAATTTTTCTCAGTCATTTCACAGCTGATTTTTCCAACGCATAAGAACCCGGCTGTCTTTTGGGAGCACAGCAACACAGCTGCCTTTTTATATGGGGAGGAGTATAAAGTAACCAATACCTCTCACATGCAGCCCTCTATGGACCGGCTTTTGCAAACACTCAGGGCCCTAAGTGCCTTCTTTCATGAGGTATGTCCATGCCTGTTCTTAACATGCAGCAAGTCTGATTTACCATGGATTTTCTCAGTGCATGCAATGATTCCAAAGGTCTGCTGGAGCATGCCTGGCTTGTGAGTGAAGCAAAGATTTGGTTCACATGCACAGCTCACTTGCTCCCTGCCTGTGTGAACATCACCTGAAAAGAAGCTGCCAAGGGGCTACTTTGACCAAACATTCCTCCAGCCTGAGGCCTCCTAGGGCACGGGTCCTGTAAATACTTGTGTGTTTAATGCTCTCCAGAGCTAAGACATTTAATGCTGCCCTGCCCTGGGCATCTGTTTGGCCATGACACATTTCCAAACAGTTCTTGTCCAGCTAAATGCAGTTCAGGGCTTGGGGTCATTCCTCCCTGTAGGATCCAGGACATAATGACAAAGCATTCATGCCCTGTCCTTTATCCTCTACTCTCTGCTGTACTTGCTAAGCATCAGCTTTTTTACCAAATTGAAATCATCCAAGCATAAAATTAAAATGACACACTTTAAATGATGTTTGGCAGTTTCCTATTCACTTTCACAAATCTAAGCATTGTAGTAATTGGTTTTTTATGCAATCAAAACAAATTCCAACCAAAGCAACAGATTTCAGTCAATTCAAATCCAGAATGTTACAAAAAAAAGTTTATAACTCACAGATATTAGCCAGAAGCATTTTCCCCTCCTCCTTACCTCTGCCCCTGCCCAGGTTAGGATGCAGGGAATTCCATTGCTACAGGCAGTCTGGTCTCCAGCTCTGAAGATGAAACCTGCAAGACAAGGGCTCTATGAAGGAGTGGTACATGATGAAGAAGACACAGGAGCATAACAAACACAGATTTCTAGAAATGTGCTGGAAGATCAGTTTCTTTCCCTGAGTTTATTTTAGCACAGTGAGAGCCTTTGAGCAAACAGAAACCTTCTTCAGTGAAGCTGTAAATTCCATTTCCCACATAGATTGCATACAAATCATGAGAGAAGTTTTGAGCCATTCAAATCCTTGCCATATTATTTCAAGCATTCATTTATTATACTGCTTATTTAGCACACTTTGCAAATAAAATGCTTTTATGTAGGAATGGATGGGTAGGAATTACCTGATGCATTTAAGAGAGCCAAAATCTGTACAGTGACCACTAAAAAGCAGTTTGCAGGGCATGACTGGTGATATGAGCCCTCAGTCAAGGGCACAAGGAATGATGATGGAAGAGGCAGCTTCCAGAGCATTCACTATAGGGCAAGTCTGGAGCCTGCAGCATGCCAGGTGAGAGTACAGGGGGCAAGATGATTTTGGCAGTGTCATCTGGTATGTAATATCTATAGTGATGGCTGCATAGGTATTAATGACAAAGTTTGTAACCACTTAAAGGAAATGACACTTATGAATTTTAACCAGCTAATAAATAATGCCAGAGACCCTGATTAAGTACTTGAGCAAATGATAAAAGCTTCTGAAAAGGAAGCATAGCACATATTAGATCTAGATTTCATTGAAGTACCTAGCAGAGATTATCACACCTTTATATGTAAAAAACATATTTTTCAGTTAATGGAAGAGACTATTGGGAAGATTTATGGGTATAATTATTATTGCTAGATTGATCATTTTCATAAATAACTGGATTGCCCCTAGCAGACAGGCCCCCTGGCAGAAAAGATGAAAAGTTAATGCTAAATTAGAAGATAAAATTTCCCTAGAAAAAGGTATGTAGCTCTACTTGCCTGGCAAAATCTGTAGGATGTACATCTGGACTGCACCACTGATAGCTCTACCTTTTCATGACTGCTGTGGTGGGAAGAGATGCTTCCCTCTTGAAAAGTAGAGTGTCATCAGGTAGGATGACAGTGGGATAAAATACATGGTCCACCCTTTTTTTAAGGTTGCAGTACACTAATTGAGAGATGAGTAACTCAGTAATGATGTATAAAAACAGTGAAAATTGATGATCCTTTCAAGGACAGGCCATGCAAGCAATGACTGAGAGTTATTTTCATCTGAGAGCTCTTTACATGCTTACATGAATTAAAGTTTTCTCTTTCCAGTGATTGGATGTTTCCATCCAGAAATCTTCACAGCTGGCGACTTCAGTAGAGTTTAAAAAGTAACTGTATCCAGATCCCATCTCTATCTGCACAGAGGTACTCATTTGGGGTCAAGTCCCACATGGGACATCAGAAAGGTAGCACAGAGAAATGTCTCACAGTTGTGTATACTGGGACTGTACAGATAGAGAGAAAGTCATGGTTCAAAGCTGGTGTTTATTAAAGCTTCTAAAATTAGAGAATACAGATGTTTTCTTTACGTGCATAATGTAAACTCTGCATTGTGTAAATGCAGTAACAGTGAAGTGAAAGTTTCCAGCACATAATTTTTCTATGCAACTATTCTGAACTATTTTAACTATTATTTTCAAAAAACACCTATGAAGATAATTTAACAAACTGTCTACAAGGAAAGCTGATTGACTACGGTGCAGTGTATCTTATTATTTTCATGCTGAAAAGATGAAAACATTATAGGTTTACTATAAAAGCACTGCATAAGTGCTAAGAAGCTGCCCGTATGATTTGTTTTTGTAACTCAGCGTGTTGACAGAGAATTCTTGATCTCAAAGGATATGATTAATTGTGGGCTGAGGGGATGTTTCCTTGGTTTGATTGGTCCTGCAGAACACATTGGAGCAGGTTTGGCCCCATAATAACTTCACTGAGCTCCTGAGCAGAGGCAGCTTGCATCCCAAAGCTGCTCCAACTGGTTGTGCCCTTATGGATGGGCTGTAAGGACTCAGCCACAGGACCAGAGGGAGTCAGGAGGAGAACAGGACAGTGTAACCCAGCTGCAGATGGAGCTGGTAACATAAACATCTGCCTTATGCTGGACTATTCCTGCCTTGGTGTGATTTGAACTCACAAAAGAAGGACCACCACTGCCTGTAGGCACCAAGGCGTGGCACAGAGGCATCCAAATTATCTTTCAGTGTAGCAGCTCTGGCACTGCAGTGAAGGCATTACAATGCAGAGACCCTGGCTTCTCAGCAGGGTGATTTAATCTGCAAGGGCTCTGTGCTCCTGTCACTGTCAAGAAGGCACGCCCAAACTATTCCTCCTGAACTTCGTCTGTTTTATATTAATGGGTTTCACTGCTTGAGGTATTTTAATTGTGTTCTATTGCCAAAGGCTTTATAATACCTTGATGATTTTTTATGTAGAAGCAGAAGTTTCTGGTTGCTTGAAGACTGAGATGACACCCTGAGTAATTGCACAGCTTAGGAAGATGGTATTTGAGCATATGCCTGACAATTTCACATTCGCATTTGATAACCTCATAATTTATATGAATAATCTAAAACCACAACAGAAATGCCCCAGTGGCTCTGATGCATTCATTTTTCAAAGCAATTAGCATACAGAGTCCCTGACACTCCTGGATATTTAGCCAGCTTTTGATACAAATTAACTGGATGCTGATAAAGAATAAAACAGCTCGATGAGGCTGGTCTCTCCCGAATCGTCCTTTAATGGAACTGTTTTGCTACATGAGGTTCCCACTGAAGCAAGGTCACTTTGTGGCAGGGTAGTATTTGGTGAGGTGACAATTTCAAATAATCTCTTCTGCTTTAGTTTAACACAGGCAGCATCCCAAACCAGGTCACAGGATAGTCCCACAAACAGCTTGAAAGAGACAGGGATGAGATCTGTGCCACAGCAATGGGAGCAAGTTGGGAAGCTGGCTGCCTAACATTTCATCCTGAAAATTATGCTACATTAAGCACAGTTCCTAAGGAAGGAATATATTCGAAAGAAAGATCTAGAGCAGAGTATATTTTCCTGCCTTTTTTTTTCTTGGGGGGTGGGTGGAGACAGCTTGTTCTGTAATAATGCCATCCTAAAGTCTGAAATGGAAGACAAACCACGAATAAAGTTAAGTGGAAAATATTATTTATAGATCTTATAGATGAATGAAGATGCTTTAATTCTCCCTTCCAGCCTTACTAGCACTGTTGAGTAAAATATACTTTTTCCTACATATGACATGGTCACAACTATGCAGCTGAGCAGCATTTCTGTTTAGATGAAGACTTCAACCAGTCCTGATAAAACTACTGTTAATTCATGCAGCACAGATACTGCTCTCATCGAAATTCATCTTGCATGCTCATTATATTTATAATATACGTGCAAAGCTGAGCGCAAAAGCCAAAGGAATGCTATATGGCAAGCTTGAAATTTTATTATTTACAGAGATTGTGCCACTATGTAATTTCAGTTTTCACCTCGATGGTTTTTGCAGGCCTTTATGTGAAGCTATACACAGATAAGATACTCAGATAGGGGTAACCAGAATGTCTGGCCCAAGTCAGACCTAAATCAGTTTACTCCACCTCAGGATTTGATCCAGGCTTTTGTTGTTCAAAAGGTTCTTGTTTCTCACTGAAGCCAGCATTCAGAGTTTGCAGTGTTACCATGTGCTGCTTTAAAGATAGTCTGGTTGCCAGAAACAGGGAAGCATGTCTGTGTGAAAGAAATAAGCAGCAGGAGCAGAGGAACCTTTAACCCACAAAGGTTCACAATTTTCAGGAAAATGTACTTAGTAATTAAAAACAAATGGAAATATATGATGAAAACTATGTATTAACAGAACTGGCTTTTTAGAAAGAAATTTTTTTTCTTGGGGTTTTTTGCCCCTGCTAATCAGCAATTTTTTTTAAAAAAATTACTTAATTAAAAAATTATTTAGATGACTACATGAATGAATCAACATGGAAATAGATAACAAAGCTGAGGTAAAAACATATTGCCTAGTGAAGAGTAAGCGTCCAAAAAACAGAACAAACCACTATATAAAAACTGACATGATATTATTAATTGACATTTGTAAAGTCTATTATTCTATATCCATCTAAATATGACTTCAATTTTCTATTCCTTTCAACACTCAAACACTGTATTACACTACCATGCATTTCCCTCTTTTTTTGGCACAAAAAGCCCCAAACACCATTAAAAATACACAAATGAGTCAAAGCTCCCATGGAGTTTTATACTACATCAATACATTTTAAAAGATTCTCTTTAGTTTTGCATTTTAAATAAAGTTGATGTTTTTCTCTGCTTAGAGACTGGGATGACTTTTCACTTCCAAAACTACTTACCTTTGTATGAACTTTTCCACCAGTATTAACCCTTCCTCTCTGGTTTTTAACTATTCAGGATCTTATCAGCAGATGAAAAATGCTGATGATTTTTAAGCAGTTGTGAAAAACATGGCTTACATTTTCCTTTGTCTTTTCTAACTTGATATGGATGTTGCTCCTTATGAATGAGATATTGTGAAAGCTGTGAATTATCCTGTACTGAATCCCACAGTCCTCTTGGTAAAGAGGGATTTGAAACCAAGTCCACATCTAAATAGTTCTTCTAGTCCCTGGATGAACAGATTTATTTTGCTAAACAAAAGATAACGAGTAATTTTCAAAAAAATACATTTTCTAATAAAAAAAAATAATTGTCCTTGATGTAAAGTGGCCATCATCCAGTGCAGCCACCAATAAGCTTCAGGGTTTATAAATGTAAGTCCACTTACTGACCAGATTTTCAATTTTTAGGTCACTTTATAGCAAGGAAATGTACCATATTTAAAAGGCATATGCATCAGATATATATATCTTCTCATGTCACATGTTTTACTGTATTATACAACTAGAGAAGGGGAAGAAATGCTCATTTAAAAGAAATATTTACTGCTGGTCATACACAAAAGACTGTACAAAAGACTGTACATCTAGTTAGATACCATTAAAATATATAATTAGGAACAACTTCTGTAATACTTCCAGAGGCTTAACTTTACAGAATTGTCCCAATGAAAAAATATTTTTCCACATGTGAGCAATCCTTTGAATTTCAGTAGTCTATAAACCTCTCCTTACCTTGCCAAAGTATGAAAAAAGGAAAGAGAACTGTATTCCATGTCCTGTTTTCATTTATTACTGGTTTATTTGCATTTCTTGTCAGAGTAAATGGCCTTCAGCAAAACACTCTACAGTTAAACAAATGCCAAGTAAAATCAAATAATTCTGCCATAGGCCCTTAGCTTTCAGTTGTGTCCTTGGCTGAAAAATTCTTCCATGTAACTTGGAAAGCAACAGTGTGGTCTTATTAGTCCAACTAAAAACCTGAAAATAATTTCCTCCTGTTAACAAGGATTCTGTCTGTATTTTCATAGATACAAATATTCACTGAAAATTCTGAATTAGGGGATACACAAAGCCCAGTCTAAGGCCATTTGAAATTTGCAGACGTAATGAAGTGCAAAACCAGATAATTCAACATTCCAAAAGCTGTATAAATTAATTTTTAAAGCATTGTCTTCTTTTATATTTCTTATAGAATAAGTCTATATGTTTCATTTAAAATTAAATTTAAAGCAGGACAACATACATTAAGCTCTAACTTTAACAAAATTTATTAAAATTCTCAAAACATAACTTAGATTTTACGTCTTGAGCAGTTCATGCTTGTGTAATAGGCCAAAGCTCAGCACCAATGGGAAATGTCATTAAGTAGACTCAAAGTTTATTGAAGGGATATTTTGAGGTTTTGGCTGCATCTGCCTCACTTGCAGGTGTAAAGAACATTCCTTCAATGCAATTATTTCAATACCCATCCCATACAACTTTGTGAGCAAACTGGTAAATTAGTTCAGCAAGACTCACTTTTCTTTTTTGTAGTAAGAGGTTGTCAATTCAAAAAATGGACAAATACAGTAACCACAATATGTCTGTTTACTAATCACATATAACGTTTCCTCTGCTGTAGAAGCAGAGGAGGAAAGTTGCAATTCAGGCATACTTTTTAAAGTTTTAGAAATTTGATGTTATTTCTCAATATTTTCGGCTACATTTTTTGTGGAATCCACTTTTGAATGAATGTGTAATTGAGTGGACAGTAAGTCAAGTTAATACTCTTTCAGTGGTTAATTCTCTTATTGATGATTCTCAATGGCTACTCACAAGTGCCTAATTAAATTATAAAAAAGGGCAAAAGGCATCTACTTTATTTCATAATTTCTTTTAAAATATTCATAATATTTTCCATTGAATATTTCCCTCAGGATATATGAGCATTGTACTCGCTTGCAATTAATATCTTTAATGGCTGCAAGAGAGAGGAAATCTACTTCCACACAGAGAAATTATCAAATCAGTGCAAATGCTAGGCAAGTTTAGAACTAATATTTGATTTTAGTCTTCCTGGTTGATTAGAATCACAAATAAAAACATCACTTAAGTTGAATCTTTGCAGCTTTTATTGCAAAGCAAACACTGTTGCTTGAGTCACAACTGAGACATGGCAGTGTGGAGATGTCATGTTTATAACTTACCTGTACCAAATCCCAATAATCAAAAAACTGACAGGGTCAGACTAAAGATGCATTTTGGTTTGGGAGCTACAGGACAATACAAGTTTGGTCTGGGGACACCAAAGATACTCAGCCTTTGATCTGATCCTAATTTTCATGAGAACCAAAACCATCCACCTAGTTTTTCAGGATCCACCAATGAAATGCCCAGTGGATGAAACTGCTGTCAACAATGTCTATCTACAAGGTCACCAATTTTAACATACTGACTTATCAGAGGAAAACATTTCAGCCAGGAACTTAGTGAGGGTTATCCTGGCCAATGCAGAGCTGGAAACGCTTTGAACCAAGGTCACTGCCAGCCCTCTCCGAGCCACAGCCTTCATGGGTGACGTTTCCATGCCATAAACAATTTTGAAAATAAATACAGCTACCACACAACAGAGCTCTGTGCCCCCTTCCCCACAGATCTGGTTCCCATGGCAGTGAAACCACCTTCACCTGCTGTTTGGTAGCACATCCCCCTTGTACCACCCCCGCCCTGGCACGCCCCAAACACATCCCCATGTGCAAACTCTGGCAGCTTGGTTAAAATTAACAGCCTGGGGGCTGGAGGGATGTAAACTCAAGCCTCCTCTCTCAGATGAAGATCACTGATAACCCTCCCAGAGCTGAACAAACAAACAAATGCAGGAAATGCCAACCATGTGTCATGGAGTTACTTCTTCACGTAACCATGGCAAAGTGTGGGCAGCTAAGCAAAACTGTGATCATTTGGAATAGTTTAAAATATTCTTATTGTCATGAGGGAGGCCAAAGGATGGCCAAAACCCAAAGAGGGTTTAGACCAACCATGTGATCCCCGATTAGGGACCAAACTGGGGTTGGTGTTTCTCTTTGCATTGGATCTTGTCAGAAAGTGTCAATCTAATGAGAAAATTCAAAATTACATTCCATTTTTACACAACTCCTTTCTCTTTATCCTCCAGGATCTAAATTTCTAAGCACCCAGGACCATGATATCAAAGTAAAAGGGACAGAGTGCAGGTCCCTTTGTACCTTTCTTTAAACTTTAAAAAGCCATCATGAGCAGCCTGTTGGCTCCCTGGCCATTTCTGCATAACTAAGCCAATGATGACACATTTAGGAAAATGTTCCTATGAAGATTTTGTTGGTTAGCAGCTATTACTGTTAGGAAGTCTAATGGTAAACTAACGTTTAGTGTCATAAAACTGCACATTTTAATGGCTTCTTAGCCTCTTAGTAGCTCATCTGAGCCATGATTTTTCCATAATATTTCTATTTTAATAACAGTGTCTCCACACCAACTGACAACATTTGCATGTTTTATTTTTCCCCTCTGTGTTGCAACATGACCAAGGTTATTGCAAACTGCCATTCTCTTCTTATTTTATTTTTACATCCATCTTATCTAATATTACTCATCTGTTACAGCTGCAAAGCCACATCAGTGAAGCAAACAGCAACGGCGCAGCCCTGCAGAAAGAACTTAAATTTATGTACATGAGAGCTCTTTGGAATTTCTTTTTTTTTCTGACAGGGAGATGAGTAAAGCAGAGACACAGGTGCCTGCTGCCACTTGAGAAAATTGTGGCCTTTCTCTGGGCTCTGTTGAGTCACTCTGCATCGCAGGACTCATGGACATTTGGCTGTGTGGGCCCTGCTCACAGCATTCTGAGGAGGAAAAATGGCTGAATGGCATCCATATGGCTGACAGCTTGCTATGACGAGCAGCCAGCTAAACAATTTGTCAGCAGAGGAGGGCAAAAAAATACATTCTGAATATAACTCTTTCAACATATTCATTTAGGAGGAGTAGGTAGTTATCCAACATGCTGTACGTTCATCTGGTGGAGAATAACTACCAATAAAGCCTCTTGTTTTCTCTATGTCCAATACCTGAACAGTTTGAGGGAGTTGTCATCATGATAAGACCAGAAATTGGTAATAGTGATGTGACTTTCAGGGTGCTGAGCTCTTGGTATGAAATCACTAGATTGGATGTAGAGAATAAAGTCACCGGAGTGAAAATACTGAATATAAAATGGGATCTTAGAATTCTGCACCGTGTATGTCTTTCAAGAGATTGTTTCCATATTGTATAATGAGCCCTTGTATGCACAACATGTTCATGTAACTCAGTGTCAGCCTTGGTGCCTCAAATATCTTCATACATCAAAATCTTAGTCTAAGATTATACCTGCCCTTCCTTCTCAATTTAAACATGCACAGTACATCTGAAAATGTTACCAGTGTTTATTTTCGAAGTCTTGGTCAGTGCTTGACATCCCTTCCTCTCAATCATCTTTGAGCAACCTGGAGGTATGCAAAACACTTAAACAAAATAAAGTAACACTGGTCAACCTCCTCCCCATCTCTTTTCTCCCTCCACTCCAAGATCCCTGTGTCTTAAACATTATTTATGGGGGAAAATAGAGGTGGAATTTTTTAGTGATGTCTTTGATATGGAAGTATTAATAGCACCTATGGGAACAATATTATCTTTATTATTTTATCAACTCTGAGCTAGAGGGTGATCAACACTAACAATCTCTCAAAAAAAATTTAAAAAGACAGAAATAAATCAAGGATAAGGTATAGAAGAAGTAAAAGTGATATATTCATTCTTCTTTCCTTCCTGGAATGCTATCCTTGTATTTATTACTCCTATCCCTTAATAATAATAGAACAGGAACCTGCAAATTGACAGGGTGAGTTATACTTTCTCTTCTTCATACAACACTCTGGATTAAGGACCTCTCATTTCTAGTGCAATAGCCTACCATTTCACAGAATTTTTTAAAAGGTCTGATTTTCATCATGGATGTTTTTTGCTACAAAATCTTACACACACAAGTAATTGCAGATAGTTTTGCTCTATTCAGTAACCATTTTGAGGCACATTTCAGAATAATCAGTTGACTTGTTGCCTTTGCAATCAAGTAACTAATGCTAGGTGACCAAATTTCAGAGATCTGATCCAAAAGCTGCTATTATCCTAATAGCTAAATTATGCTAATAATAGCTCATTCGTATTTTGAGGATATGCCAGGTAAGTCCAAGAGATGACACAAAGAAAAATCAAGTTTTGCTATCAATGTGCTTGAAACCATGTAGGATGGCAAGAGAATTGCAATGGCACTGATTAAATGTGAGTTTATGCAGGATTTGCTTTTAGTCCAAATCATAATAAGGACACAAAAGTACAGGTACAGAAAAAACATCAGAGAATAGTGATCCTTAATCAAAGTGGCCTTTTACTGGATTCCCTCCCGTAGCTTCATCTCTTTTGTACTGAGAAAAAGTACAGAAAAATGATGCAAATAGCAATTTTGATTTAAAAATAAAAAGCAATTTCTAATGCTAATTTCAGACTCGCAGCATTTGAAGAAGAATTAGGTTTTTAAATCAGCTTCTGAGAAACAGATTAAATCAAGGCAAAAAGCTATCTAGAGTCAAATGAGAAGAATATTTACTGTAACACAAGCTGTATAAAAATGTCCCTTCAGTAATAATGGATAACCCTTAGATGCAGTGTGGAAGAGTGTTTTAGGCATATATTCATGATTAAGAATAAATATTTAGCTTCTTGATACATTTGTCATATTCTTACTCTTTTAGTGTTCATTCTGTCTCCTCATACGGCTTATTAAAGACAAAAAAAAAAAATCACTTACCACTGAGCCTCCAAAAACCACAATTCAAATCCAGTAAAACTCATAAATGAAAGTCTAGACCAACTAAAAAGTCCCTCTGTAATTCTACATGTGCACAATTCCATGCTTTACACAAGGGCCTGGATCTGTTGTTTTTGTACATTAGATATAAAAGGAGAGCCTTAATAAATTACTTAATGCAGCATCTAATTGCTACTAAATGTCCAAGTTTTATACAAGGGTTATTTCACCTCCTTGCATGTTCTCTCAGCACTTGGGTTTTCACTGATTTGTTCTGTGTATTCTGCTTATTCATTAAATCAAAGCATGTGATTTTTAGAAGACAAGGATCTCTTATTTTTCTGAAGTGCAGTTCTGAAAACACAGAACATGTGTTACTCATCAGCAGTAGTAGAAAAGAATATTTGAAATTCTCCCTTTTTATTTGTCTGTAAGGCAACAAATATAAACTTTTTCTCATTTGCTTTGCAACATTTAGATATGCAACAGCAAAAATGTTTTTGGATTAAGTCACTCCTTAACAAATAGCAGATATTAATTTCAAATACTTTAAGAGCTTCACACAGCCATAAATAGATTTAAAAGTTATGCACAAATATCTGTGACCACAATGACTTCCCCAAGAAAATTCTGAAACAGCATTAAGCACCGTGGGAACAAGGGAGTACAGGTGATTCTGACTGAGATCACAAGAAACAGAAGGAGCGTGTGGCACTTGTTAATAGCAGTGCCCAAATGTATAGAAATATTTTTCAATGGAGCAGTTCAGTGTGGATTCTTCCCAGCAGTGCACAAGCAAAGAAGCCTGCTTGCTAAGCTGAATTTATCAACCTTATACTCAACTACAACAAGCCAATAGAAGAGAAATCTTGGTTTTCATCTGTACCTTTAGGCAGCTGCCCTGAGTAGGCTCAGACTTAGCTGAAAAAGCAAAACAACAAAGGTATCATGGGCAAGGCTTGTAGATGTTAGCTTGGGAACCTTCACACATATAAAAATATTTTGCAGATTTTTTTAGGTAGAGAACTGTCAAATTCAAAATGCCATAGGTATCAATGACCCAGAAGGATTTCTTCAATGACCTACATAACACTTCAGTTACTGGGATATTTTTTCCTTTCAAAAAGAAAAAGTTTTGAAGGAATATAAAGCATTATTTTAAAAGGGCTACATGCACCTCAAAAGACATGTTCTTCCAGTCTGGAAGTTTCCACAATGGATCAGTTTGGACTTGTTTTTATTGTGAGATGGATTCTAAGTGCCTAAACATAGGAAAAACCCTATAATAGACAATATTTTTTTTACCATCTGAGGTCTCCTTTCACAGGAGTAGTCAAGCAGTGGAAGTACACATTGATTTCTAGGGAGGCTGAAGACCTGGAGCTCTTTATAGGACAAGGAAATTTAACATCCCTATATAAGGCAAGTCAGGGCTGCTTATGCATTGTTATCAGTGAAAGGCACCTTGTAAGGCAATTCTGCTACTCTACTGCTATCATTTTGCTGGAAGACTTATTAAATCAAAATTGAACCTGAAGTGTCTCTACAATCCGTGAAACTACAGAGACAGTTCTACTTCCACAAGTGCTCTAAGAGTCTTCTGGAAAACCAAGCTAAATGTTTAAATCACTAATGTTAGTCTGAATTAATTTGTTAACTTGTTTAATTAAATTATAGGCTGCTTTCATGCCCATAGTTATACACTGAGCACCAGGGAAACATTTCCGTGCTGCCTACAGCATACAAAAAGAAAAATTCACATAAGACTGAGGTACAAGGTTGTTTCATAGTTTTTTCCTCCTCATCCCTCCTCCACACTGCCCTTCCTTCTTGAAGCACCACAGGCCATCAGTTCAATTTATTCTTTTGCTACACAAGCCTCACTGAGCTGGTCCCACATGAGAATGCAAAGATAACAGAAAAAGGAACAATAAAAATTCATGTCCTAGTTATAGTCCACATGGGGAAAGTTTGCACTTGGAGATGCTTCCCTAGCCCTCTTTTCATCTTTGCTCCTACCATGGTGCACAAAGCCCTGAAAACCAAGTAAATTTGTGTGCAAATCAGAACTAAGGAGGCCTGACCCTGTAAGGATTTGTGGCTCAATCTAACAACTGGCTGATGATGAACCAGGTTATCCCCAGCTCCCTGTCCTCCTCCCTGCCAGCATCCCCAACAACTTCCCCTTACTTGCTTGTTGGCACTCTTTTGTCACTGACAAGAAACTCGTGGCGACATGTTCAGTTTATTTATCCACCTCTGAGTTAGCCTGGCCTAGAAACAATTCACTGTGACCACAGAGCAACAGGATTGAGAGAGCAGCAGAAGGGAGGGAGCAGTAATGCATGGCCTCTTCAGGAACAGCCCACATTTCCCTTTAGGTTAAGCTAAGCTGGAAATTGTAAACATATCTGAAACATGTAACCTTCTGTCAAAATTTGTTAACATCAATAATAGACTGAAAACAGGAGGTAGGAGCCTCAGATATGATCAGAGAATCACAGAATATGCTGAGTTGGAAGAGACCCACAAGGATCATCAAGTCCAACTCCTGGCCCTGCAAAGGACATCCCAAGGGTCTTGCCTGTGCCTGACAGGATTGTCCAAACACTTCTTGAACTCTGTGAGTCTTGGTGCTGTGATGCTGTGACCATTTCTCTGGGGAGCCTCTTACAGTGCCCAACCACCCTCTGGTGAAGAGCCTTTTCCCAATATCCAACCTAAACCCGCCCTGACAACTCCAGGTCAATCCCTGGGGTCCTGTCCTTGGTCACCCACCACAAGGTGATCAGTGCCCGCCCCTCCTCTTCCCCCGATGAAGAGTTGGAAGTGCAATGAGGTCTCCCCTCAGTCTCCTCCAGGCTGAACAGAACAAGTGACCTCAGCTGCTCCTGACACAGCTTCCCCTCAAGGCCCTTCACCATCAGGAATGCAGAGGTTACCTCAGGCTAACAATGTTTTCTGCAAAAAGAAATCTGAAAGATTATTCTGGTGTCCCAGGACAACAAGAAAACCAGACTACAGACTGAAACTGCACATCACTGTTAGCTGGCATGGCTTTTTAAATAAATCTAACAAGATAGGAACTTCTTGACACTTAAATGTTTGAATCAGAACATTAAGAATTATGTATTTCTTGCTGCATGAAAAGGAAGTTTATATCATTAAGAAATGCAAAAATACCCTTAAAAACAAATCGACTTTTCAAGACTATTAGATTTTGGTTTCTCAAATCATAATAGTATGACCAAGTGACCAATTTCTCTCAGGAAAGAGAGCAGAAACAGGACCTGAATGACCACAGTTAGAAGTACCAAGCACATGAAAATCCTAAATTTGGAATGTCACTTGCTTGACAGATAAAAAAAACCCCACACATCCATTAAGACTGAAATTAAAGGCATGGAATTTCATGAACACAAAAAAAAAAAAAACAGGAAAGAAATTAATTTTTGGTCAAGAAACGTTTCTAAATTAGCTGGAGCAGTTTCTGGAGCACTTAATTTCTTGGTTACTGAAAACATAACATGTTTCTATTTTCAGCAGATGTTGTTTAGTTGTTCAGAATCTCACTATTTTGAAATTCAAGGAAAAACAGCAACCTGGCTTCCAAAACTCTTAGACTAGTTACAATGTCATGAAATTTATGATTCTTTAGCTTTGACTTTTCACTTCTGACTTTTGAATACAGAATAAAATCAATTCAATATTTGCAGACTGCAGACAGTCTTACAGTATTTAATTTCAATGAAAGACAATGTTCTCAGTGCAATTTATTGATTCCAGAAGTCGAGCCTTTAGGGAAAACACCCAAATCACAAAACTTACAAACAAACCTGAAAATATTTGGGGGGGGACACCTTAAAATACTTTATATATATATATATATATACTTAAAATACTTTTATAAATGCTACCACAAAGTACAAGTTGACATCATCAAAGTTTTAACATCATCACAATCAAATCACAAGAGGGAGATTGAACTGATTACAAAGGCTATCTATCCCAAAAGTTGGGCACCATTGGATATTGCATTTTTGTCACTTATTAGAGAAAACTGATCCCCGAAACTGCTTCCAGAGCACCTGCATTTGCATATGAAATTAAAGTTTCTTTCAAACTAACTTGAGCATCACTGAAAATATCCCTCCTATGAGTTATATAAGCTGTTACACTTTCTTTTTAAGATACGTCTCATAGAGGCAATATATTAGTTATCCTGAATCCAACTGTCTGGAAAGGGCAAAGGAAAATGTTACTGCCACTTCCAAATACTGAAAAATCTCTTACGAGCCCTCTATATTCCTAAATGCCCAGCCACTGTTGTAGGTAGTCCTGAATGAAACCCTCAGATTCAAAGCCCTCTAAACCAGAGATGATGTTTAGAGCCTTTATTGCTGAAATCTAGGTGGTTTTGTTTTGTTTTTTCTTCTAGAAACAATATTTTTCCCCATCACAAAGTGTGATAAATATATTCTAAATCAAAAACATATGCAGCTTCTTCTCCCTTTATTTCACAACATAAAATAAACATAGTGCTTTCTTTTTGCTAAAAGATGAAAAAACATATATAATAAATATAACTTCTTTAGGATGGACAAGATAGTATTTTCTTAAACTTCAGAAATGTTAGCAACCTCTGACAAGAGATGGCCAACTTGATTTTCAGGGGTCAAAGGCTGTGTTTGAGATGTGCAGGTAAATTTGTAATCAAGTCTGTGCCTGATGGACAAAGCACTTTTAATAGAGCTCACTAATCACTGTTGGCTGAATTTAAATTGAAATACATTGCTGCATTTCCAAAATCATTTGAACCAACACTTGCCAGCATTTTATCCACCAGAATACACCAAGAACAGCTTTTAAAAATGTAGAAATGCCAAGTGATACAAGAGCCACCAGAGGGAGCGTCTCCAGCTCCATAAATGTGATCCAACCCAACAAAGTCTGGCCAGGAATACGACATATTTGAACATTACCCTACTTTAATGTACAAAGTTGCAGGGCTCAAGGTGCAATCCAGGCTTCACTCTGGCCTTTGTTTATACCATCTAAGGTGTTTGAGAAATAAGATTTCATTGATTCTTTCCTTTTCTGTAAAAGCAGAAAGATAGCACCCTCCATCACATATTTATCCATTCCTAATACAAATCGTCAAATTTTTAGAAACAGTGCCACAACAAATGGTACTTATATATTGAAAAAGCTATAAACAGCTGAGATTGCCATGGCAACACCTTGGTCTCCAATTTACATAAATCCTAGGGTAACATTCTGACAAATCCCAGAAGGAGAATTTCAAAGGTAGCAAAGGTAGGACTCTGCCAAAAGAGATCTTGGGACAGCTGTGCACATGGAACAACTGGAATTATTACTACTCATGCCCGTCCCACTGGTGAAGTGAAGCCATTTAATCTCTGCTGAAGGCACCATTGGTTGACATTTATGACATTACAGCATAAATGCTAAATGCTGCAATTAGATTTTACGCTTTTTATAATTCTTGTGCATTGCTTTCATCTTCTGTTCTAATTCTCACACCTGGAGCTTCATTTTATTTTTAAAGACAAGGCTATCATTGGCATTTTCACAAATGTTTCAGCCACTCAAGTTCTCTGGGAAAACCCTAAACCAAAGAGTTTATTGTTCTCTCTGTCTTTCAAGAAAACCCCATACATTCTAGATAGTAATTCCAAAAGGGGAGTTCAGGGTTTGCTATTATAACTAAAACACAAGGCTATCTTCTGCTTTCCAGAATTTTTGATTTTCTTACTATATATGATGTCACACTCATTCCTTTAATTGTAACAGCAGTTATACACCCAGCATAATGGATGCCCTAAAGAACAGAGACCAACAAGCTTAAAAAGTATATAGAAAATCAGATGGTACCTGCACATAAGTTGAAGAGAAAATAGGAATATGGGGCAATATGTAGAAAGCTTATTAATATGAGGTTTCTCCACTCAATGAATAAATTAGAAGGAACAGACCAATATATGTTAAGTTTCTGTCAAGATCATGAAGAAGATAGCATAAAAAAAAATCCCTTACCTGTGATAAAAATGAGAGCAATAAAGATATGGAGTGTGAAAGCTCTCAGATCAGAGATTTATCCCTGGGAACAGCAATAAAACTAGGCACTGCAATTTAATTATGAAAGAGAAACATCTTGGACAAAAAATTTATAGTGAGGTTCCAGTACACAATTTAAGATACAATATTTTGCATCCCACAGAATTATCTCTACTCACCATAAATCACCAGGGATGAAGTTTATGTAAGACCCAGCAAAGCTCATCAGAAAGCTACCACTGCCTTCCTAGGGTTACAAAGCAAGTCCTTAACCCACAAACTTTCCTTTAGATTTGGAGGAACAGGAACAGCTGCACCTTTTTTTCTCCCAATGTATTCTCAAATAATAAAGGAGTGCATGCAAGAGAACTGCCGGCTTCTTTCCTTTTCAAAAGGTCTGATTAAAGAAAAGAACTATGACATAAAAATCCAGGACACCTCACAAACCTACAAAATATGCTGGGAGTTGCAAAGTTAGAGTTGTTTGGTTTTTTTATTCCTAGACTTTAGAAATGGTGTTTCTTTTCCTGAATCTTTCACTCTGACCCTTAGCTTTATATTCCATGAACACCATTATTAAGAATCTCAGAATTCTGCATAAAAGTTTGGATCCTTTTGGACCTCTTCAATGGTGTTCTTAGGGATTCAAATTATAATTATGGGCATGCTGCAGGAAACTTAAGGCTTTCTGGAAAACTTTTAAGAATGCAAAGGCCTGATGCTGCTTCCTGTTGACTTAGAGGAAAAAATTCTATCAACTTTCATTGTCTCTTTGAAATCAGACCTAAAATGAAGAATAATTTGTTCCTACACTACTGATGATTTCCAGCAGCTTAAAACCAAGTCAAACAAAATATCTATAAGTTTTAATTAAACCCTATCTAAGCAAAGCATTGATGGCAAAGGGTTAACAAACCTTAGCTTAATGAAGTGGGTATTTATTAACTGTTTCTGATTTTTCAACCTTTCCTTGCACGTAACCCAGCCTGACTAGAGCTTAAGTATTTCATGAAATCAGACTAAATTTGAGCATATGTTTAAGCAGCATGTTGACAGAGGCCTTGGGGATCTCTAAACAGGATTTATTATGGAACAATACATTTATTTCACTTCTGCTGTGGAAAGATTTGTCTGTTGTGGAACACACTTCGTTATGATCCAGGAGAGGCTTTGGATGGTATTCTGGTTGCTGTCCCTCCACTCACATCCCTGCTGGATTTCCATCTTATTAAGTTTTCACTTTAAACTCTTCCTTAATCCATTTTAAAGTAATGTAGTGTGAATGGACAGCAAGCCAGTGACTTAAGCACTCAGTGAGGTGGGGAAAGCAGAGCAGCTGTGCAGAATTCAACTGCATCACAACAGACTCATTTTTAGCAACTTTTTATATTCTCTAATTATCGCTTACACTATCATTCTAATTACCCAGCTACATGTCCTCAATGACAGGCACTTATAATCATACAGCTTAATTAAAACATAACTGAAATACCTGTGGTGATAAAAATACCTCCAGGAAAAAAAGGGGGAAAAAGCCTTGAGTGTAAAGGAAGGTCACTTTACATTTGCTACTAGACCCTCTCTCTGCTTTTTGCACCCTAACAGCAGAGCTTACATTGGTGCTTTGCAAGTTAAACTTGTGTTTGTACTCAGCACAAGCAATCCTGAATAATACTGCTATTCTCCTATGAGGAAAAAAAAATCCTGGTTCCAAATTTTACTGACATTTTATTTAGTCACATATTTTTGTACGTAATCAGTCAACAACTGGTGAAGCCAAGCAATTCAGTAGTAGTATTTCAGAAGTGCCTTGCACCAGTTGCTCCTTGCACATGGATCATGCAGGAAGACAACCTTGGGCTCTCCAAAGCACTCAGACTGATAAACATCTTTATACCATGGCTGGCCTTTCAGAACAAAAATATGTGCTCCCCACATATGGCTCAATCCAGGAAAGATGACTAAAGGACTGGAGCATCTCTCCTATGAAGAGAGGCTGTGAGAGCTGGGACTGTTCTGGCTGCAGAAGGCTCAAGGGGGATATTATCAATATGTATAAGTCAGGTGATGGAGGCAGACACCTCTCAGTAGCACAAACTGAAATACAGGAAATTCCACGTAAACAGAAGTAAAAAACTTCGCATTGCAAGGATGGTAGGCACAGCACAGCCTCAGCTTTCTCTCTCTTCCACGCTAGCTAATCAAAGCTGGAAATCTGCATGGCCTAGCATCCACCCCTTCACAAGTATATCATGGTTCCTTTAAACTCTGTTTTGAACTTTCCTTCCTCATGACTTTTTGCTTTCTCCGTGTCCAGGCAGCTCTTATTCTTGACACATTCTCAGCAGTGTCTCATTCTGAAAATCTAATTAGCAATTCAGATAAAACAGGAGAAGGTAGCTGCTATGTCATTATTTTTATCAGTTGATGGGGTTCTCTACATATCCTGAGGATGTATCTTAAAGCTGCAGAATACAACAAAATCTTACTGTAAATCTGAGAGAAGAGAAAGGTAGAGTTTCAGAAATCAGTGCAGTATGCTTTTCATGCAATTTACCTTGTTACACCAATATTCAAACTGCATTTTACCTCTTCACTATTGTATACATCTGTCCCTTTTCTACTTAAATTATTCAAATTCAGCATTGACTTAGAAACCCCTTGAAAATCAAGTCATTTAATACACTAGCAGGAACATCACAGGTTAAATTATGAATATGTATCCTTATAATTTGTTTCACTGAACATGTAGGCATGCACAGATTTTAAACGCTATTATAAGACACTAGGAATTTAGATGAAATATTAATTAGAAAGCAATTACTGGATTTAGCAGCAGAGAGGTCTGGACAAGAGTTTGCATTAGGAGTTGTTCCTGAGCCACAGGAGAAAAGGAGACTGATGGTGCCATCTGTTGGTCAATTAAAAATGGACATGGTTTATGGAGTTTTGTGGTCTCCTACACTGAAGGTACCACCATCAAGTTCACCCCGAGCAGTCTTAATTGTGACCCTCACTGTTCTCAGTCCTGGAGTGTGTGCAGAGCACAGCAGAGCCAAAACAGCCCAGCACAGCCACGGAATTAGAGCTCTGCTCCAACACACACAGCTGACCTTAAACAACATCCCAAAGTAATTTTTACGCAACGGAAAAGGTCAAGTGGCACCCAGGTCATTGCAGTCCAACTCTGAATGGCCATGGTAGCACCCATGGAAATGTTTGGGTTTTGCTGTTTTTATGCCTCCCTATTCACACATCCTGTTACCTCCTGTGCCTTGTCTGTGTTTATTTCCACACACACTGAGATCATGTTGGCTCTTGCAGGAAATAAAGTTTTTCTTTGAACAGTTTTGCTGGCCAGATTCTCCCAATCACATTTTTGGCTAATGCTCCTTACCAAGCAGGTGTTTTATTTGTAATGAAGTTGCAGGGATTTAGGGAAATGGAAAGGGCTGTCATGAGACTGCCACAGCAAAATCACTTTTGGCACATTGTCACAGACATCATATCTCACAGAAAAGCAACCACAATCTGATTGCATTTCAAAATTAAATACAAAAAACCCCATTTGGTTGGCCATGAGAGCATAAGTCATGTCTATATCCAGACATGGACAATTTCAGAACACAACTCAGGAAACCATGAGGAATAAAGGTGTAGTCAGCACTTCCCACACACTCTCTGAACACTGTGGACTTGTGGATGTCTTCTGGAGACTGTGACCAGACTTCTCCCATGACACAATTGCTCATCACAAAGTGGTTGGCTACTGACCACTGGTAGTAGTGGTTCACTATGCTCTGCAGGATCAGTCTTTTAAATTCAGAAACAGATTCATGGAGTTGCATCTTATGATGCTCCAGTTCTGCTGCCAGCTCACAGGAGACAGCATTGACTGGGCTCTTTAGCCTCAAGTTCTGCACTCACTGCTTGTTTTCCCCACATCCCCAGGACTGAGCCAATTTCCCAGGCACACAGTCCTGCACACAGAGTCACACAGAATCCTACTGAGGATGCAGTAACCTCTTGGCAAGGACTCATTGCCAGTGTCCATCAGACAACAGGACATTTAAGATGGAGAGAAACATCATCTAAGGTGAGGACCTTCCCAGATGGACTGCCAAAGCCTCAGAAATGTTTCTGCAGGCAACACATCTGTTTGCCCAGTGCCAAGACTCAGCATCAGAAGGTTATTGAGTAGCACCACGGCGCCCTTTGTAAAGATGCAGGAAGAGAAGCACAGCAACAAGAAAATGATGAACAGAAATAAAATTTTGGTTGCATGGGCACACAGCCCATATGCACACACATGATTACAGCCAAATATTATTTCTTTGTCAAACAGGAATTAAAAGATTAAAGAGCTAATGAATATGCTGGCAGCAAGCATGAGCAGTAATAGGCTTAGGTAGGATGCTGGGCAACAGCATGGTATGAAGACTGAGCTCTTTTACAGATTTAATGGCAAGAACACCACTTTTGAAGTGCATTTACATATTTAGATTTACCATTGGTCTCTGTTCTCTTTTTCCATTCATCACCCATTTTTGCAGCTAAGCCATTGACCACAGGTATGGACAGGGAGGAGGGTGGAAGGGTGGTGATTAGTAAGAGAATAAAACAGACATTAACAGGTTATGAATTTCATTTCCAACCACAAAAAAACCCAAAAAACAAAAAACAAACAAAAAAACACCCAAAAAACCAAAAAAAAGCAAAAAAAAAAGCACACTAAAAAGCCACCAAAACAAAAACCACCTTATTTCACCTTAAGTACAATAACTTTTCAGTGACTATTAGCATGCTTGTCTATATAAAATGAGGTTCTTGCAGGGAGAGGGGGAGGAAGTCATTCTACAAAACTTCCTCTTTGTATGTATATGAAGTAAATAGCCTTAAAATATCACAGTTTTGAATTCTCAATTCAAAATACATACAACAGTCTTTTGCACAAGAAACTGTCAGTGCACTCTATTGTGACAAAGTGCAAGAGAGCACAGCAGCATGTTGCACTCCATAACAGCTTTTGGTAAAATCAAAGTATACAAAGAACTGGACAAGTATTTTCATAGTTTCATCAAATTCAATTTGTTCTCCTTAAGAATCTGACCTCTTACATTTTCCATAGCAAATGTTACTAAACATTTTTTTTTTCTTCAATTTATTTAAACAAGGACTTGTGTAAATTGAAGAGGGTGGGGGCAGAGAAGGGAAGAAAAGGAGCTTTAGGCAATTGAATTTTCCAAAGTGTTTGGAGAGATAATTGGAAAATGGATTGAAAATGCTGCCAATCACCTTAATAGATGCAAAAATCACAGGAGATGCTCCCGTGGGACACCCGGAAAGAACTTCACTCTATTTGTTTCCATTGAAAAGAAATTTCAGGCTGCACCAAAATTTCATTAAACTCCATTAGACTTCATGCCTGCTCCCAATCACACTGCTAATTATTACAATCATCATTATATTCTAGAGCACAGGAAAATATTAAAATTTAAACACAAATCCACTCTGAACAAAAATACTTTAAGAATCCTGTAGCGTGAAAATTTCCTTGATATGGAGACAAAAAAAGGTGGTAAAAGAGATTGACTGTATTATTTTGCTATTTCTTTACAATTTTTCCCTCAGATCCATAGTGTAGAACTGTTCCAAATCTTCACTTTTCAAGTGTGTAGATACTTTTCACCAACTACAGAACCACTATTTTTTCTTGCATCTCTGCATATACTGAATCCAGGGAAATGAGATTAAAACAATGTTACAGATGCTACCATAGTGATTTGGATTTAATAAGAATCATGGAAATTTTAAAAGGTTTTTCTTTTCCTTTTAAGCTTTACACATATAAAAAAAATTGAATTAAGAAAAAGGGTGTGTTAAGCACCTACATAAAATGATTGAGAAGTCTTTTACCAATTCATTTCTTTTGCTACAGTTTATCTTCATTTAATATTTGGAAATCACCATTTTATATACTTGGATTAGTCTTCTCTGGCTAAGTATCAAAAAGAAGGAATAAACATCACAGAGAAATAAGACATTCCACACTAATTGGTATGTTTTTTTAAAACAAATATTATAGAAAACAGAGAAGGAAATGGATAATATGCTGATCACATCCAGCTGAAACTGTAGGAATTGAATCCAGCGAAGTGGCAGCATGGAAACTTGCATAGAATAACTGTTAATTTTCAGAAGAGCAAGTGGCTTACTTCATATGTACGAGTCCTGACTTAAAAGATAGTTTTCTCTAAGCCCTGCTGACAGCTAGCACAAGCCACATTTGTCAGTGAAAGCAAACCACGGCACATCCTGCTCTTTATTCAGCTCCTGTAATCCTGTCTCAAGCCTTTGGTGCACATCAAGATGAGGAGTGCATTTATGTGCCAGACTAACACACTGTACAGGAAAACATTGTATACTGAGCTGCTACTCTTCATATGCAAAAATGAAACACGAGATTTACTACCGCAATCCTCAGTGACCTAGAGCAGAGCAACCCCAACAGCAGGTGGTTCAGCTGTTTTGATTTAGCTCTTATCTAGGAAACTCACATAAACCCCATCTTGCACATCTAAATCTTCAAAACGACGGTGCTGAGTAACACTGCGAGCAAAACAGTGCTCCAGCGTTTGAGCACTGAAAATGCCTGGGCAGAGATGTTGTCTGGGGTCTCAGGAGTTATCCAGGATCACACCAAACCCTGGCAAATGCCAGGCTGTGTGTTTGCTGTCTGACAGCAGCACACAAACCGACTGCACACTAACATTTCTGAGCTCAGGCAGAAGCTATTTGGCTGCCACAGAACAAAAAGGCAGCAGCACACACATATATACAAAGAGACCCATAGAATCCAATCCCCCCTCTCCAACAGCAGTTTGAATGCCATAGCTCAGTTTAATTTTTAATTAGATTTTACTGTAACAAATACCATAGATTTTGTTACAGCTTGCATACATGAGTGCTGCTGCCAAGACTAATAAAATATTATGTCTTTTCACAATTTAGATAATCACAAATCTGCCCTTTTCTTTCAGCCAAAACCCACTCTAAAAATTCAGAATGAAAGGTTGTTTTACGTTGATGAAATAGGCAAGATAATTGCAGAAACAGCTCATTTCTCTCAGAGATTATAAAAAGGATACAACGACCATCCCTCACCCACAGAATCTTATTTATTATTGCTTAGGACATTTGCACAAATTCTGGAACACAGCTTTATGAAGCTGTTTCTTTTTACCATGCTGTTACATCCTCTTTCACACCACATTTTGAAACTCGTTCATGTTAGACCCTTTTGTCTTTTACATAGAATATTTTTTGAAGATTTTTACTGCAAGTCATAAATTAATTAATGATAGACTGTAATACCAAGAGCCAAAAAACAGCCCTCATAAAATAATACCTTCTGAAATAAGTTAATGACACTCTCTTAGACAAGATACTAACCTATCAGAGATGATATTTCTATCCTGAAAGAGATTGCTTAGAGTACCTATGGGGTTATTTTTATATATTCAGATGATACACTCCATAAAGGACATCTGAATAAAATAAGGAACTAATTTGGATGTGTTATTACCCAGTCATGAAACTGGACCTCATGTCTTTCTGGCAAGGAGAAACTCTGTTTCTGCTGCATTGAAATAGTTTTGTATAGTATTTTTCTGAAGCTGCCATTTTTCAAATGTCATACAGATTCTTTAGAGAAGGACAGTGGTTTCCAGATAATAATGACTACTTCTGTGTCTTTCCTTCAAAATACATGTTAGTTGCCCACTAAATGCTGAAGTTTTATACTCTTTCAAATAACTGTTTAGGACACCTATATTTAGTTGCAAACTATCATATACTAATTGCTTGATGCAACTTATATCAATATTAAGAATAGGTTGATGCAGAGGGGAGTATTGGTAATATAATCAGTTTTAAATGCAAGATGACATCACCTAAAAAAACACTGATAAACTGGTTAAATTGAGAACTACATCTGTTTAAAAACTATTTTTTTTCAAAAATAAAATTTTTTTCATTGAGTTAATAACACAAAGGGGTTGATTTGGGGTGGGTTTGTTGGTTTCGGGATTTTTAAAATTATCAGTGCTTTACTGAGGTGATTAATAACTTTTATAACTCTTGGGGCTTATGGATGTCTGTCTACACAGATCTGCTTTTCTTCAGTGGGATGGAAAACACGAGTTTGGGATTGTTCAGCCTGGACATGTGAATGCTCTGAGAAGACCATCCCCAGGAGCGTTCAAGGCCAGGTTAGATGGGGTTTTGAGCAACCTGGTCTAATGGAAGATGTTCTTGCCCATGGAAGGGAGGTTGGAATAAGATGATCTTTAGGGTCTCTTCCGACCCAAACCATTCTATGATTCTAGATCCAAAAACCAAGTAAAAATTTTGTGAGATTGACTTCTTTTAAATTAGGTGTAGAATTTCAAGGCAAATTAAATTTAGGAATTTTTTTTCATTTACAGAAGAATTTTTAAAAATGAAATATTCACAAAACTAACCCTCACAATTTTCCAGATGTATTCATTTAGAGGACAAGATTCCAGATGTTTTCATTTAGAGGACAAGATTCTCTTCCAGCTTCCACCAATCTAAATTAGAACAACTGAAATTAAACCAAATGGCAGCATTGTAACAAAAGCATAAATGGAAAAGGCTGTTAATTTTATTGCCACAGCCTTCAGAAAACTGGAGACAATACAAGAAACACAGAATGTGTGAAAAGCCCTGCATAATACTTCATCTTCCCCTCAGCTCAGGGTGCAATCTCAGCAGTGCTCTGAGTGAGCTGTGCATTATCTATTACTCCAGCACTTGAGAAAATCCACACATCTCAAATCAGGCAATATCCCAGATGCCAGTGATTAACAGAGGTAACTGTTTTATCCAGATCTCTGTGGGCATGAAAATGTGCACTTGTCTAGGAAAGCTAACTCTGGGCAAACAACTCTATTTCAAGCTGGATGGAGGTAGCACAAGGGTTAAGAAAAACTTTACCAGCCTGTGTTGTATTGGAGCAATCACTGTAATGCCAGTGCTCTGGGCAATGGCAATCTGTTAGGTCTTTTCTAAACCCAGTACAAGCATTTGTAATGCAAATGTTAGCACGCTGAATACATCACACTGTTCCTACATCCACTGATACCAGCAAGGGGAGGAATCATGTGGCTCCATCCTCCCTCCGCAGCAGCTTGTTCCCTCTAGCTCTTCTTTACTTCCCTGTGTTTTCTCTAATCTAGTTCTAAATGTCTTTAAGCACAGTGTTTGTTGTTCAGGACTAGTTATAGCAAGTTAACCTATTTTCTCTCCTTGCACGTGATTTTTAACTCGGTTTTGTTGAGCTGTGTTCGTGGCACCCTGAGTTCTGCACTCTGTGAACAATCCTCCTGGTTAAAAATTGGGAACAGGGATCAAGGCCAAGAGTTGTGAAAAATTTATGGCTCGACTTCCTTGGAACCTGGTAAAGTATTTACACTTGGTAAAGTACTTAGAAAAACTGGAAAACTGGGTCTCCAGTCGAGAAAAGTTCAAAGATAAAGAAGAATAGTCTAAAAGAAAATTATTACAATCTGATATTGCCATTCAATTTGCTGCACAAAATAAATGACACACATACAGCCTTTTGTATGCATCACCAATTCATTTGCTCTAGTTCTAGCTCTAGCTCACAACTGTTTTTTGTTTAGAAGCCACCATAAGAATTTTACCACAAAAGTGTTGAACACTTTGAGAACTAATTTAAACCCACCACAGCTTATTTTTCTGACTGACTTTTCATGGATGTACTAGAAACAGGCCTCAAGTTTGTTGAGAGACGTGTAGAACAAATTGGAAACCTTCTGGAAAGAGTTACATAAGAATATTTACTTTTTTCCTCATAAAATCACTGCACTTACAGCTCACTATGCAAATGAACAGGAAGATTTTTTTCCAGTTTCCCTTTCCTCTTTCTTAAAATAAACAAATACACCTCTCAAGAATAAACATGAATCCAGCTACTTGCCTTGGAAGAAATTAGCAGAGACAAATATATGACAAAGTACATTAGTCATATTCAGTGGCCTGTTTAACCCAGAAAACTAAATTTTCAACTTATTTCTCCTTTCCTTTAAATGCATATTTGAAAACTATAAAGCCACCAAACGTTCAAGATCACAGCCATGTTCTTTCAAGGCAGACACATCTGTAAGAGCAGTAGGAATGAGATCAAACTTCAGGGCTTTTTGCACAAGTGCTGAGATGGAGTTTACAGCTCCTCACTTCTAGTTCTACAGAGACAAGATAGTGATAAGTGATATGACCTAAAAATTACACTGGAGAACCTGCCATGACATGTATGTGAGCTGAACAAAATACAAGAAAAAGGAGCTAAGTGGTCAGTACAGAGAGTGAGCTTCCATATAGTTAAAATGTCTACAAAAATCTCACAGGGAGGGCTAAGAAATACAGAATAGACAAGAAATGTGGGAACTGATCTTGCTCAATCCCAATATTCAGTAGCAGAAGAAATTCCCTTTGCAAGTGGTGTATTTGCAAAGAAATAGGAACTCACAAGCCCATGGAATTGCTACAGATGCATCGGACTGACCATTGCATAAATAAAAAGTAAAACAGCAATGAAAAGCAGAGTTTTACCTGATACACTAACTTATATTTTATTTCTGTCCCTATGTATTTACTAGTTTAAGAAATCATTGCTTCTAAACATGAAGACAGAAAGTGTGAAGACCTACGAATACATTTTCAACAGTATCTAGCGCCAGAGCTATTTACAAAACCTGAAATACTTAATGGTGAAGGCCAAAGTTAAGCTGACATAACCTTCACACATGGACATAAGTGAAGCAGGAAAAAGTTTTATCTTTAAAACAGGAATAAGCAACTATTTACTGTTATACCATAGGACTGAAGAGCTGTTTGTGATGATAAATTAACAACTAGAAGACATAAGTCGTGTTTCACTGAACAAGTCCCTTGATCCCTTGACCCTGAAATAGACTCATGCACCCAAGCAGGTAATTATTATGAAAATCCAACACTACATGTAAAAGTTTTCAGTGATTAAATGAAGCACTATTCCTCAAATTCTCTCACTGACAATCAAGGACATTCCTGGTTCCATTCAAAGTGACCCCCAAGCATGCAATTCACTAAGGATCAGTATTCCTTATCTACCTGGCTGCATACACTGAAAACAAAATGAAAAACATCCATTGCAGAATATAGGTTAGGCAGGACATTCATCTTTGTACTTTATAAAGTAAAATAATTGAATTCATCAAAAATTACCTTAGAGGAAAAGAAATTTGAGAATGGATAGCATGTAGTGACTTTCCTTATTGCATTTCTAAATATATAGAACAATTCCCTTTTGAATGGAAACAAACAAATTATTAATACTTTAAAACAACATGGTTCACATCTCTACCTCAAAGTATTTATTTAACATTATCATAATTTCTTAGGGAAAAAAACCCAAAAAAGATACAATTCTATTTAGCATATCAATGAAATTAGAAGGGAAGTCCTACTGAAGGACTAACTCTCCTTAATGCCCTTATTCTTCCTTCATTATGCCACTGATGCCCCATGACAACAACATTAATTTGACATGGGTGAGTTATGACCCACAGTGTCTTGCACAACTCTCAGGAAGCCTAAGGCAGGGTTTTTCTGCTTTGGGTATTGGGGCCAGAAGCACCATGCAGAAAACCAGTGCAATAGAAGGAGCAATTAAGCTACAGGTTGTTTTGCTGTAAGCAGTTAACCAGCTGTGCCTAATAAATTATTTGATTATACAACATCTTATAGCTTTGACATCGATTGTAACCATGAATAAAACTAGCATTCAGTGGCTTTGTATATTTGCTTGTGTGCTTACAACTTTAATTCCTCCTGGTACTTATTAGGGCACCCTGGCAATCCAAAGCACTGTTGGGTTTTCCATACCAATGGTCAACATGCTCAGAGCACCTCAAAAACGTGGACTAAAATACAACAGTCTTGAGAAGAAAGTGGGAAAGGATTGCTATTATTTTTTGATGCTGAGAAACAAGACCACTCTCACCCAGAGCAGAAATGAGTGAGAGGAGGGAACTGAGGCACATATACATTGTATGAGTGTATATTTACAATTACAATTTTACTCACAGAGGTAGGTGTCCATTGTAAATACATTGTGACACACCTTCCTTAGCAGCTCTCAAATATCTCTATTGCAGTGCTTCCTGCTTGGGAGCTGTAACTATGGACTTCACATTCCCAGTCCCACACTGACCCTGTGCTGCATCCTCATTAAAGGGGAATTTTCTCTGTGCAAGGTCTTACACAAAATTGAATTAAAAAAAAAAAAAAAAAATCAGTGCAAGTCTGAAGAGTTTCCCCCCATTGTGACAATCATTTCCTAAAAGATGCTGGCATATGAATCCTCTTCATCTCCTCATGTGGCCACAATGAACTCTGGACCCTGTAATTGTTCTCTTAGCTGAATGTCCCAGTCCTCCAGCAAGGACTCACAAATTGTCAAGATGACTCAGAGGACCATCACGTACAACAAAGCAGTGAATTAAGCACATCTCCAAAAAATTCAGACAGCAATTCATAAACTATTAAATGGAAGATTATAATAACAAATAGATGAATTCAGTCCTCCATGGATAATACATGTACAAAAATGCTAATCTTTGAGGCTAAATTATTCACAGCGAATGAGTTAATCAGCCCTATTCCCTCATAGACCACTATTTCCGGGAGCTATTTATAAGTGAGACAAAATTGATGCACTTGTATCATCTACTTCTCTACAAGAGAAAAGTGCATGATAATTCTCCTTTTATTCCCTTTATTAAGGCATTCCATGAATGTGAATGACAACAAAAGCCACAAGAACCATCTGTAATTCATGCTGCAGTGACAGCCAAACTGTAAGTTAGTGAATTTGGCCAACATTACAAATTTCCTTGGGTCTGATCAGGCACTTAATAATGAAATACCTCATTTATTAAGTGATGTAGTCAGCAGAACTCTGAACAAAACAAGCCATGCCAGAATTCTGTCACTGTCTTGTAAAATACCTAATATAGAGTATAGAGGGACTATTCTTTAAAACAAAATATCTAATTCCCAGGAGCAGCTACAATCAGAAATCACTGCTTAAAAAAAAAAAAAANNNNAAAAAAAAAAAACACCTAAAAAAAAAAAAAAAAAAAAAAAAGGCAAATCACACATATTTCTCTTTTCTCTTCCCTGACTTCCCAGCCAGCTGCATTTCCCCCAGCCACAAGATCCCCTCCAGAGAAAATAATGCCAGACCTGATAAAAGGACTTTTCTGCTGAAAGAAGGATCAACCCCTTGAGAGTTGATCAGAACAACTTTAAGGGACTGGGACATCAGAACCCTCTGTGATCCAGAGACCATCAGAGGGTTCTGATGCTCTCCCTCTAAAATAGGACCAGGGTCCATAGCTGTCACACACAGTTTTGGGCAATTACAGCTCTATCAGAGTCAAGGAGTAAGTGAATTTAATGATGATATTTTATAAGCAAACAGTTGCCACATTACTCATTCCAAAGCTAAAAAGAGCCACCACAGAAAGATGCATTTCCAGAACCAATTTAAAGGTTGAGCCAGACAAGTTCCCTGAATCAGGATCTAATGAGATTCCAAGGCTCAGCTCGGGAGACTTGGTGCTGTATGAGCAAAGGAGAGGCTGCTCACACCTCTTCAGTCAGCGACAGCTGAGCCTCCCAGAAGGATACTGACACTTCCATGGATCCTGGCTACCTCGTTTACCAACACATCCCAATTAACTTCTATAGGGATTATGCATCGAATTCTTGCTGAAATTAATGTGCTCAAATGCCTTTCCTGGCTTTGTAGGATTGAATCCTCATTTACATGTGGCTGAGTGCCTCTCCCCATCCCTGGAAATGGCATATGTTTTATCCTAGCTGTATAAAGTGAAGATGGCATTAAAGGGTTAAGAAAGAAACTGTAAAGCATGATGTAAAAATAAAGTTTAGCTAATAAAAAATAAATTAAATGCCTTTTTAAACAACAAAAACATCGGTTAATTTTTAAAAAAATACTGATGCTCACACTGACAACAAAGAGAGCATAGATTCAACTAAAATCAAATGAGATTCAAAATTGCTTCCAGTGTTGGTGCTGAAAACAAAGCATGCACAAGGGTCTACTACACTGCTCTCTTGCAAGGCATAAACTAGGTCTGCAATAAACTGCTTGATGCTGTCTTGCTAGTCATAAAGCTACCAAAAAAAAAATAAAAAAAAAAAAAAGGATATGCCATTTTTTATAACACTTTAGGGTCCGATGCAATATAAAATATATCTTTCTGGCAGTGTATGCTTTCAGAGCAGATTCTAGTGAGTTTGAGGTTTATATACACTTTTGTCAGAGAAGAACTGAACATACTTTTTGTTGGATTGGGCCACAGGCAGCTATAGCTACACCCAAAAGACAGTGTAAATGACAAGCATTCTGAACCCTGGGTAAAGTATAAATCATTAACAACAAGACCAAGATAAAAACTCCTTGAACTGACATTTCCAGTTTTAAGAGATAAATTTCTATTCCCTTTATGTTTAAAAGAAGTGTTACCTTTACTAAATATATTAAAATTACTTCATCTTCACATGGATGCAAGAATACCACCACAACACCCCTCAATAAATGAAACTCCAAAAGATCATCTCTTTGAGCACACTGCCATTTTCATTGCCTCCTTCCAGGTGGCTCCTTGGGTTGTTCACCACAAACAGTGCAGGTGTCTTCAAGGCTTTCCCTGCCTATCCCAAACTCCACACCCTCACAGATCACACTGATTCCTTCAATTCTTGTTCAGCTTTTAGGACACTGTTATTAATTCTGCTTCTAACAAGCATCTTTTTTCTCCATACTGATGTTTTTTTTTAAAGCTTAACTTCTTTTTACCTTGACACCTATGTATAGACAATATGTGAGGCTACATTAATTAACTTCTGCTTTCTTTGCATTGCCCAGTTTGTTGACATTCACATACCATTTCTTACTATTTTGGGACAATATATTTTCTAGGGGGTGGACTAATATTTTCCACCCCACATTACAGAGCATTCCAAACTCAAAGCAGCCATGTTCCTAGTCAAACAAATAATGAACAGCAATAACCTTAAGCCTATTTTCTAGGTCTGTAAGGCATTATTTTAGAACAACTACCTCTAGTGTCTTTTACTTAAAAAAAAACAAACATGTACACTTCATCTCAAACCTGAACCCATATAACCCAAGACTTGATATGTTAAACTTTGATGTGTAGTGGATTCCAACGAAATTAAATATAGAAACTTGACCACTAATGCAGCATTTTTCCTGGGCAAAATATACTGTATTTTATCTAAGAGACACATAGGAAGTACAAACAAGAATAACATTACCAAAAAGATCTTCTCTTTGGATTCTAAGATCTTCTCTTATGATCAACAGATCTGAGTTATCGGCAAATTATTTGAAAACAACTTGCTGAGGCAATATTCCATCAAAATGACTACTATCAGCCATAAACATATGGGACCCTCTAACTACCCAGGGTAATAAGTCTTGTATATTATTGCTGGGAATTCCTCCAAAGCCCAAATCATTTTTAGTTTGTGAAGCTCCCTAATTTATTTTCCATGGTTGGGAGGAATCTGCTGCTAAACTAAAAATACAGTTTTACCCCCCATTATCTCTGCACATCAAGAGTCACAGAGCTTTGGGCTAGAATTAACATGAGATAGGCTATTATGACTGCAAGAACATTTAGCAGTCCCTGTTGACTTTGCAGTTTGTAATAATAAATATCCTCCCCATAATATCTTACTCCATTTTTTCTGAACTTGATGCCTTGAGGAAGTCTTGAAGCTTGTGATAAAATGCTAACAGTATTTACCTATTTTGTTGCTAGCCTGGATTTCCTTTTCTTCCTGGGAAAACTCATTTAAAGAAATGATATTTGCAAGCAAAAGCTCTTAAAAGTATAACCTCTGATTTCATGAATGCCCTACAGAAATACGATGTCCTACTGTACTTGATTATTGAAGCAAAACTGACTCTGCTTGTATAAAGTAATGGCACTATTTTATAGTGAAGCTTTTGCTCTTCCACGAAGGAAAAACCTTGTAATCAGACATGAAGGTTATAAAAGATGCAGTGAGCAACTCAAAAGTGTCCTATTAGCACCAATCAAGGTGATAATTAAGACCAGATTTCTGCAAGGTGGGGGTAGGCTTTTAGGGGGCTTCACAAAGCACTGAACTTCATGCACATAATAAACAGTTCAAAGTGCTCTTACTTTATTAAGAAGATGCTGAAAGTGACTAAAAGTAAGGTGAACTCTTGCATACATAAGTACCTTACTTTGTTAGGCTAACTGTGCAACAGAAAAAAGTTGCCTACCCTCATATATATTAAGGATGAGGGAGTTTGGCAGTTTTCCTTTTGTTGTTGGGGATTCTTTTAGGGGCGGGGGTATTTTGGGTTGGGTTTTTTTGCCCCCAGAATAAATGCATTTAGGAAAAAAAAATTGAGATGAAGACAACATCCTTTATATGTTCAAGGTTTCAAGTTCACTAAAAGATCACTAAACTAGAGGAATGATTCACATTTCAGGCACTACAGTTTTCCTTCAACTCATTCCTGCTGGTTTTTACTTATTCATAGGTCTGTCAAGCAAATTCAGCAGAGTATCAAGCAAAACATGCACATCACAAATACCCTCTCTCATAAAAAGACAATCTCCATAGATGTCAGCAAGTACTCACAAAAACAAATTAAATCAAGCCATGCTTCCACACCTAAGCGTGTATTTCCCTCTACCCCTTGCACCTTGTGTGGTGTAAGGCTTAGAAGAGTAGCAGTCTATTGGCAACTGATTCTTTTTAGGCAGAGAAAGCAAAAAACAATTAAGTTATGAACGAGACCAACAACAGACTCTCTGCTTCACACACATGCCCAGTTCAGCTTAAATTGTGAACAGATGGAAAGCAAAACATCCTCATATATTTCAGATTCACCACATTCCTCAATATTTTTCTAGATCAATAAAAATACACTTTTAAACAATTAAAATGTTTAGTATTATAAGCTATTTCCAAATAGGCAATCCACTGATCTTTAGCTTACTGGCTTTTTTCCCTTTGCCACCTCATTGATTGTGGCATTATTCTTACTGGACAGCAATTCACTATGGGCATTATTTGTAGACAGTGAATTTTCTCTTATGAAGTCTATTTCAATAATTTTACTTTCAGCATTTATTAATGTTATTTCATGCCTGTGTATTTGCTAGATGCGACTCCCCATTTTCCTCCTACAAATGAGGTATTTTTCAGTTCTCATGAGCTTTCTACAAATGTTGCTGAAAAGTTGTCTAATCTGCAATGTGAGGGTGAGATATGCTGTATGAAACACTGTTTTTACACTCGCACAAATAAGTGATTTCTTTTTTAACAAAGCAGGCAAATTAATCTGAACTCATTTGAACCCTCTACAACTGCAGCACTGGAGGAAACCTCCACCATCTTACAGCCACAGCATTTTCCTGACTGTTCCTCTTCATCTTCTCTATCTTCTTTTCTAGGGCTGTCTTCGTTTATTTCTACCATTTCCAATTCCTTACTCTTCAAATCTTTATACCCTGGTTTTGTGCTGACCACCACCTCTCACCTGCTCCTTTCTGCTTCACCTTCTTCTAAGCATCCCAGATTTTGTGCCTCTGGATTTCCATGTCCTGCTCACCATGGAGAGGACACTCCCACTGCCAGGTTCCATTACAAATGAGTGCAATTAGAGGTAATTAGGATGCACTCACCCAGACCTCAGCAGAGCCAGACATGGAACACCACCACCATATCTAACACAGCCAGAACACTCCCCTGGTGCCTCTGCAATTCCAGATGTTGGGGTAAACTGCAGCCTGAGCTTCATTAGGGTCTGGAATTTTCTCCCTGCCCCTCTTCTAGCACAGCCCACCTTCACATGACAGGGTATAAAGTCATGGAGCCTTTAGCACAATCTCATAAACTCTTACACAAGTTAGTAGTTTCCCATGGAGCCCCTCCAGGATAAGGTAAAGCATTGCAGAATTTGCAAAGTAGCCACTTGCTGAGGCACCAAGGACACTTCCCATAACTTTATTTCACATGTAAAGTGCTGTGCAGCACTCAGGCCACTGTAATTTTCACTTAAATTTCACTGTAATTTTCAACTTAACCATTCATTCTTCACTACACACAGCCTCATTTAATTTCCTTGTATCTGCAGAGCAAGAATTAGACAGGCCCAGAATAGATCAAACAGTGCTGAATTTGGGTCATTATCCACAAAGCATCCCAAGACAGTCTGCCTCAGCTGTCAGTGAAAGTTCACTTGCAATGTTTGACTCATGCTATAAAAGCAGATAGAAAAGACTGGCAACCTTCAATAGACCAGGAATCTTAAAAAGATTTAAAGCATAACCTCAAGAGCTTCTTCAAGACTCACACATCTGAAAACTCACCTCTTCTTTTTCTCCCAAGAATGTAGTCAGGAAAGAATTTTGTCAAATCAGATACTTTATCTACTATCCTACAGAAGAGTACCTGAGAACACCAATTTTTCAGGGTCTCTTCAAAGCAGCCATTCCATCTGACCACCTGAACATGTTTAGATTTAAGCAGACTGAGCCTCATCACTTGGTTTAAATTAGCTAGGTGCTTAAATACCCCTTTGCACCAATCTAGAATAGCTTATCTATATCTCTAAAAACAAACACTGCCTCCTGTCTTTTTCTAAGTACAACTCTGGAACACTGAACACCAACTTTAATCTGGTTTTGTTAGCCATTCATTTTTCACAATTTGACATGAAGGCTTCCTTTTTCAAATTAATACATGATATTGTATTATCCTGCTAAATTAGTTTTGTGTCCCAGTTTCACACTAAATCCAACAAACAGAAAACACAGAGTCCCTGCTTTGGTTTGCTAGAGATATTTGCATACAGTCACTAAGGAAAGGTTATTTATTCCATCTGATTGATTTTTAAAATGTCTGTAGCATAAAGAATTAAAGTAATGTGTTTTTTTGCATTTTGATTGGTGATTAGATCCTGAACCAAGTCAGAATCTAAAAGAAACACTGATATTTAAGCTTTATTAGTTTAAAAGATAAATTTGAGGGCTTATCACTACTACCATTATGTAAAATAGCATTCCAGCATTCAGGCTTACAACACAGAAAAGTAACTCTTGGCAAGCAATAGCTCAGGCATACTGGATTTATTGCAGTCATGAAGCCTATTATGGACATCTTTGTTTATCTCATCACAATTAAACATTCATGAAGAAATATTACGGAAAAATGCATTTCTGGTCTCATAGCTAATTAGCACAATTTAAGAGTACCCCGTTGTTAAGCTGCCCAGCCTCTCTCTCAAGGAAACTGGGGATCTGAATCTAAATTGCAAGTGCTCTCCTCCCCCTCATCTGTGCATTTTCAAAACCAGGATTTCAGTCTTGCTTACTAACCCATGTCTGACTGATCTGACCTAACAAAGAGTACAGACAGGCAGGAATAAACTTCTAAAGTGTATTTTATTTAACTTGCCTCATAGAGAATCAACAAATTTCCACAGTATCTATGTCATCACACATGGTCTGGATTTCAGCCTAGAACAATCAGTGAAAAACAACTAAAGGGACATATGCAAAACAATGAAAACTTGCTATTTGCAATTAAATCAGTGGTTTTAGAAAATCAAGGCATACGGACAGCAAGCACATAGTCTGTACCTTGCCATGTCCACATACACTGCTATTACAATATTCTAATAGATTGTTTCTCCATGCAAGGTTATAAAAGTGTGGTTTATTAGGGTACTGCAACCATAAACTTACAATTGTTTCTCAGGCTGAATTTATATCTAGCCATCAAAATGCATTACTACATTCCAGTCACTTCTTTTTTTTCCGTGCACATTAACATAATCATCCCCAACACTTCAAAGTAAGTGAAGTTATATCTAGCTGGTATTCAAACCTACAGCTCTGCCTTTTTTAATAAAGATCCTTTTTTTATTTTCTAAGGGCATGATGCATATGTAGGTAATCGCCAACAATGAAACCACAGCTACATTATAAACTACCTTATTAAAAATTAAGGATTCTAATTACATATTGAAACCCAAGAAAATTATTATTCCTTTTCCCATATTCTTGTGCACAGCGGTGCTTGTGACCCTGAGACAAAAGCACATCCAAGAAAACTATAATGTGTAGTCAGCTCTCAGACTCAGCAATGGCTTGGGGTGAGGACACAGAGCCGGGATGCTCCTGAACAAAAAATCCCGAACTCCACGTTTCATCAGCCACGGACGGGCAGCGACCCCACTGCCTAATTGTGCGTTTAATTGTGTGTTTAATTGTGTGTTTAATTGTGACTTGTGCCCAAATTCCTCCAGATGCCCACGCACCAGGTTTCCTTATAGAGGCTCGCTGAATTCCCACAGTATCTGTCCACACGCGATCTGGATTCCAGCCAGTGAAAAACAACTAAAGGGACACACGAAAAACAGTGACAACTTGCTATTTCCAACGAGACCCGTGCTTTCAGAAAACCATGCGGCGCACCCCAGGAGCACCACGCTGCCGAATTAACTTTTGATACACTTTCATTTTAATCTTTAATAATTACAGGCTTCACCGCCCGTCCCGGCCGCGGGCTCGCCCCCACACTGCCGGGCCGGTCCCGCAGCGCCTCTGCCGCGGCTCGGGGTGGCCGAAGGCGGCCGGAGAGACACAAAAACACCTCTCAGGGTGGGAGAGAAGCAGCCCGGAGCCGCTGTTGCTGCCCCGTCGCCGCCCGGGCCGGGCCCCGCGGGGTGGGCGGGCGCAGCGCGGAGCCCCGGCCCGGCCCCCGCCCG
>VXBI01007470.1:88416-155013 GCA_013397375.1 Toxostoma redivivum
ATTCCCGACTCACTGGGAGCGGTGGAGCCGGGCCCGGCCATCCCGGGCCGTGGGAGGAGGAGGAGGAGGAGCAGCATCTCTCGCTGGCAGCGAGGGAAACAAAACAGGCCCGCCAGGAGTTGCCGGGGCCCAGGGGGAGCCGGGACCGAGCGGTGCCGCTGTGCGGGAGCCACGTCCGGGCTGCGGGAGCCGCCCCCGCCCCGACCTGGGCTCCCCGCGGCTGTGCGAACAACTCGGTCTTGGTTCTTGGTAGCCAGTCTGGCACCAAAACGCGTAAACTTCAGCAGGGACGACCATCCTCAAAGTAAAGCCCCCAGAGATGCCTTGGCTGCCAGCAGGCCGCTGGGCGATGCTCAGCTCTCCAGATTGCCGTGCCCCAGGGCTGGCGAGCCCCAGGTTTGGCTCTGTGGCATGGTGGGGGCCCCGTGTCAAAGCTGGTGGGTCGGTGTTTGAAAAGGGCTCGCAAAAAATGACGCTGCTCATCCACCAATTGTGTGTCACCGGAGGGGAGCACGCACAGTCCCACCTGGCTCTTCCCATCAGACGGGAAGAAGGGGAGTTGGCACGAAGCTTCCATGACAAAGGAAGGATTGCAGGAGCCAGGTCAAGCCCTGCTGGATGTCTCTTGTCCAGCCTGTTTTAAGGAATGCTTCCTCCTTGCCCTGGTGTGTGACGGCAATGTGACACACAGGAGTGGCTATTGGCATGAGACTATCTCAGAATAACATGTCATACTCTGCTCCAGTAACTGTGAATTTTCCTTAGTTATCAGAGAGAAACAAGAACCAAGTTCCCATCTTGGCCTTCACTTCTAAAAACAAATGAAACTGTTTTTACAAATCCGTCTGTAACTGCAGATAGTTGTTTTTACTTTATTGCTATCCTTAGTTTAAAACATCGTGGGGGATCGTAAACTACAGAAATAAGCATTGTGCTTATTGTCTTACCCTTATTGTCTCCTAAGTACCGTTATTGTTTGCTGTCACCTTGAAGTTCCTACCTCTCAAACTCACTATACTAAGGATTTTTTTTTAAATAGTGTAGTTAGAAAAGCCAGTCTAGTATGTAGCTATTAAGCTTTTTCTTTCAATTTCACCAAGTGCAGATGTGCAAGTAATATACATTTATCTACCTTCAAAATTACTTGCCTGTAGCATTTTCAGAATGATTTTCTCTGCTGTTTTGCCAGTGTGAAGAATGCAGTTATATATTCCATGCCATCTTTCAGTTCTTAGTTATTGTCCACTGTGCATCTCCCAAGAATGTGTTTTTTTAGTACTCACAGCAGTAGTAGCATTGTAAAAACAGGTGTCATTTTCACACTGTTTTGTTTTGGGTTTTTAATATAGAATTCTTTGCCCAAGCACTGGGCAAATCTTCAGCAAGGTTGGAAGAAGAAGTATATATTCCATCTTTAAAATGCCACTAAGAGATTGGGATTTTTTTTCTGATTCAAACCTATTAATGTTGAAATAATTTCAGCAATGGATATTTTATAGTATCTCTGGCTTTGGGAATGAGGAATGCAAATGCTTCTCGTTGTTTGTAGAAAAATTACCTCAAACCTTAAAAAATGAAAAGGGCGGCCTGTGATTCTAGAGTTTATCCTTCACGAGCTCTAAGGAAGTTTATGTGACAGTCTGCTCCTTTTGAATTCCCACCCAAAGTGCAGACATAGAATAGGAGTAGATGAACCTCTCCTGGATAATAACTGCTTTCCTCTGTGGAGGTCAGAGGATGCTGAGTCACATGCAGATGTCCTGCTCTGCCTTTGCCCAGGTGAATCATCCAAGCACATGCTGTAAATCTTATCAAAAGTTAGTTGCAACTAGCATGATTGATGCCCAGACTGTAAATAATGTTTGATTTAATAAGAGGATGTTACCAGTGTATAATATTTAATAGTACAGTACACAAAACTCCTATGAAGGCTGATAGGTTTCACCTAAAGAGTGTTTAAGCTTAGCTCATTACATCAGTTGCCAGTAGACTGAAATTTGTTGTGAAGGCCTCCACTTTCTTACCTTACTATTCTTAAGCATCTCCTGATTGAAAAGTTTCAAACATTGTTGCTTTATAGACTGACTTAAAGAAGGGCTGCACAGATGTGGAGGAGAGGAAGCTGCCCCAGAGCAGAATAAGCACAGAGAAGAGCAGGATCCAGGATTCCCAGCACCTGGGATTATTTTCACTGTTTTGTGGAGCTGGGAACTCCTCACCTTCTCTGAGATCTCATAAATCAAGGCTCCTTCAGCTGCCCTACCTGTTGCAGTTAGGCCTGGCCATGATATTGCTGAGTTAGTGCTGGACTTGCAGGAAAGTGTGTGTACAGATGTCTTATGTGGGGGTTAAGGCTCTTGCTATGGTTGTGATGTGAAGTAACATCCTAGCTTTTTTTAACAGGACACAGCCCACACTGCTGACACAATGATGTTGCATACAAATTGCATTTTGCTAATATTTTCTGTATCTGAAATGCTGGCACTTCACTCTGAATAAGGGAGGTGTCAAACATGCTGCATGCTGTAGGGTGCTTAGCAGATGTTTATGGAGTATTGAAAAACTTTGCCCAGCTATCAATATTTTCTTTCCAGATATAATAAAGGAGCAAAATCGAGAGTTAAGAGGTACACAGAGGGCTATAAGCAGAGATAGAGCAGCACTTGAAAAACAGGAAAAACAACTGGTAAGTATGACAGGGAATTTTATTTTGCTCTTTAAAACACACACACACACACGATAGAAAACTTGCAAGGTTTTAAAGATACAAGTCCATAATAATGGAATACTAAATATACTAAAAAAAGTTGTCTTCCCCTTTTCATTTCTCAATTATTAAAATTGTGTTGGAAACTATTTACTGTCCAAAAGCAATTCCCAGCCTTTGACATAGGAAAATCCTGAAATAATGTGTTTAGATGAAATAACCACTTTGGGTTTTCCCTACAATTTCCAACATTCTCTGTCCTTCAGAAGGTTTTTTTTTTTCTAAAAGGTTTGTAAATCAGTGGTCATTTGGAAAAATTAAAAGAATTGCTCTCACATTACCGTGACTGTCCAGTGAGAGAGAGTACTTGAAAAACCACAGGATATCATGAGTACCCCATAGAGTTATTTTCATTCAGATAAGACTTCCCTAAAATTAACTAATAATAGTAGGACTGTTTGCCTAAATTAAGATGTATTCAGAACTTACTGTGTGTGAGCTTTCAAGTACTCAGTGGCTGAATGCTGCACCTGTGTGGCACTGTAAGATGAGAAAGGGATGTGCCAGATGGTGGGGTTTGATGCATGAAGAATGCTCAGACTGTGGGAAAAGCTGTGCAAATCCAGCCCATTCCAGCAGCTATGGAGGTGGTGGTTCATAGCACCAGGTTGCATGAATACCAAGAGCTGGGAATAATAAACTAAAAGGTCAGAGAAACTGTTTCTGAAAGCCTTGGACATGTAAGATATAGTAGGTTGCTCATAAATAAGTTATTTTGCCAGTATGAAATATTCCAGATATTCCTTAATTTTAGTGTGAATATTCAGGCAGAAGTGTTGATTACTTACCACACTAAGTGGTTTCAGAAATGTTAGATTTCTGAGGAGGAGGAAAAAGGACCAGTGAAATATGTCTTTGAAAAAGTAAAAATTTGCTGCTGGAGTGAAAGAAGCAGTTGACAATAAATATTAATTTTCAGTGTCAGATCAGGTGAAGAAGGATCGGGGCTTATCAGTCAATCTCAAAACATTTCATTATGTGCTTTCTCTAGAAAGACCTTTTTTTCCCCTCCTTAATTTTAAGGTACTACTCTGAGAAAACCCAGTTATACAGTTATAATAATTCCATGGATAAAAATACCTTAATGTATGCAGACAGTTCTGTTTCAGTTCAGTAACCTGATATAACTATGTGAATTTTGATTTTTTTTTTCCCCTGAAGAACATAACTGGCTTCAATAAGCTTACCCCAGACCTCCCTAAAGCAAATAACATACCCCAAATTCACCCAAATTCTTTTAAATTAAGAATAAAACCATCTGTATATAGGGTTTGATTTCTGCAGGTGGATTATCTGCAGTGATTTAGCAATGGTTTGTATTTGCCTTTGAAAAAATCAGGTTATAAATGCTATGTAGGTCTTCCTACTTACTGAGAAAGTCCCTATTTTCAAACGTTTGCTGTTAAAACTATGGGGTGCAGGCTAATCCCTCCAACCTTCACAATACTTTAGATACAAAAAAAAAAAAAAGGAAATAATATGCTGGTGATGTTGTAGGAATTTTTGTGGCTTCTGTGAGCTACTTTCAAAGAGCACAGCTTTACTTCTATTTCAGGCCTCTAACTTTGGAGCAGTCTCCTGCTGCTCGTTGCCACTCTGTACCTTCCTGGATTAAAAATAGTGTATATGACATACCCTTTAGAAATTAGGAATCTGCAGAGGAAAATTTGTGCCAGAGCCATCTCTGTAATAAACTTAACTATGAACTTGTGTAGTCAGGGTAATGCAGTGGACCACTTTACACCTGCCTTTAAAGGTGACTGTTCTGCTGTTGTGGTGACTAGAATTTATCTTTTTATAGCTTCTTATGTGTGCAGTTTCTGGATTACCAGTGCACATAAAGTGAAGCAACTGCATACCTGGCAGGCATATTCTCCTGAAAAATCCAGGAGAAAGCTGGTCTTTAAAAGCTGTTTTTACTTAATGGTAAAAATCAAAATAGACAAATAGACCTCTACAGAAAACTGAGCCACTGGGGCAAGACCTCCTTAAAAAGGTTGTAAAGGAAAAAGTAGTTGCAAAGTTTACATTACCAAGTCACAAATCAGAAGGCACACTTTGAAGAATCCCAGTTGACAAGATTATTTGTTCCAGGCTTTTTCCTAGTACCTCTGGGCTAAACAGATTGTTGTTTCTCTTTGAATTGACAGATTGGGGTTTGGTTTTTAATGAGACAGAAGTGTCTTTCTTACAGCATAAGCGCATGTTAAATGATGCTGTTCTTATTATGATTTAATAAAGTCCAGCTAAATTATAAGGGTGAAGAGCCTATAATTACTGGTCATCTAACTTTATCTACTTCTTCTCCAAAAAGGCTGTGAGGTTCTATTGAGGCTGAAAAAATGTTGAAAAAACATCTCCATTTCTTACATGAATGATGTTGTTTGATTGCAAGAAATCAAAGTTGATTAGAGTCATGGCACCAGTAGTTGATATCACAATTCCTTCACTTTTTGGGGCTTTTTTGGAAGTGTGGCTGCTTATCCAGATATGGAATTAAATGTGGACTTAGAAGTGAATGTGACATCGTGCAGAGTCTTTGGGGGAACTGTGTGCTATCACACTATAATTCAGTTTTATTGAGTTTTTTCCTTGTGGTCAAATCATACCAGCATGACATTAATCCTGCTAAACAGCCTTGTTAAAAAACCAAGGAACTATTTATATAACTTTAAATGTCTTAAAAGATTCAAGAGGATAGCTAACTTTTGAATTTAATTATTAGTGGTAAGGCTTAATTATAGACTTGGGGGGAAGGAAATTCTGTGGAGTTGATCTCACACCTTTTTTCACAGGAACTGGAAATCAAGAAAATGGCTAAGACTGGTAACAAAGAGGCCTGCAAAGTGCTGGCCAAGCAGCTGGTGCAGCTGCGGAAGCAGAAGAATCGAACCTATGCTGTGAGCTCCAAAGTCACTTCCATGTCCACCCAAACCAAGGTCATGAACTCCCAGATGAAGATGGCAGGAGCCATGTCAGCTACAGCAAAAGTAAGGCACTACAAGATATTATTTTATATTCAAATGCAGCATATAGTTGCAAAAATGGTGTTATTTTGGGTAATTGCAGAGCTAAAACTCACTGCGCAGGGGTGATGAGGATACAGTAGGGAAACATAATTTGGGTTTATATTATTACATTTTTGTTTGGTCAGTCTATCCACATAGCACCTACACACTTTCTTGGGATAGACATCTGTCAAATATTTACATGATAAAAATAAACTAATGCCAGTGAATGAACTCTTTTAGTACGTAAAAAAAAAAAAACCCAAACCCCGCTGCTACAGTGCCCTGCCTGTATTTATTGTCACAAGCAGTTCTTACTGGGAAAAAGTAGGGCATGATTCGTCTAGAAATCAAGGCAGTGTGTCACAATAGCTTTATGGCTTTTGAAAAAAGTAGGTTATTGCTTTGGATCTAAAGTTCCTAAAAAAAATCTAATCTAGAGGTCGCTGTCATTCCCTCTGTGCTCTCTCAGTAAAGAGTATTGCATTAAGTTTTCTCCCAAATCTCATCTCATAAGAGAGTGAAAAATCTGTTTTCTGAGTTAGGTGTGAACTTTCCCGTTTCCCTGAATTGATAAAGAGGGATTTGGCTTTTAGCATGGAGGACTGTTGAGCTTGAGGTGCAGGAAGCAGAATTAGTATGCATCACTGTAGACCAAGCTGGGCTTTGATCCCAGTCCAAGTTAAATCCAGTTAAACACAGCAATGCAACTGGGTGCAGAAAGGAATTAACACAAAGGCTTGGTGGTCAGGTGCCTTTTAGACACAGCATGAGGGCAGATTGCAGCCAGCCAGTGATACAGAGCTGTGGCTCTGCAGCAAATTTACAAACTGGACTTGTCTGACTGATCAGGTACAACACCTTACTCAATATTCTGAGCTCAGGTGAACAAGTTGGTCTTACTTTTTAATTATTGCATGGGTGACTTGTTTTTATCTTTGATAGATCTTGGATTAAATTTCTCAAAACCAAAGTGTCACTGGAGTAGTTATAAGGATTAGGTCAGTAGGAAAAAAAATTCAAAAATATTAAAAAAAAAATTAGCCAGCATTTAGAAAAATTACGTTTTTTGAAAAAGGTACTGCCATCTACAATTTGTGTAACATTATTGGAAAGGTCTTCAATTCTTTTGATCACTTTGAAAGTAAATATTTTGCCTTATCAACACAGGAAGCTTAAAGAACTGTTAATCTCATAAAACCATCAGTGAAAGATGTGTGGGATCAGTTGCTTTAACAAGCAAGGCAAATATATAAATGCAAGGCTTTCAAAGTACTTTCAGTATACTTCTTAGCATATATGTTGCTAATTTTGAACATAGTAAAGTCCAGTTACGTTACCTGTTTATTTTAATTGTGCACCTGACTCTTATTTTGAGGATACATAAACTCACTGCAGATACTTTTGATGTCCATTTTTACCAACACCTTCCAAGTCCAGAACAACTTCTTAAATTCAAATAATGTGACCATGAGCACAGTCTCTGAAATTCAAGTAACATTAGTATCATAATACATTATCACTTTGAACAAACTCAGACATGAAGGCAGAAGACCTTGAAGCCTATAGTAGTTTGATACCATCTCTTTTAATTAACCAAGTCTTTTATCTTCTCAAAGATGGTTAAATTTTACATTTGAATTGCTCATGTGTATATTTAGATTCTGATATCCGACAGTAACTTGCTTTTTAGGAAAGAAGGAAGTACCCCATAGCAGTGCCCACAAAGGCAGTGCTGCACACCTGTAGTAAAATGAGTGAAGTTTATTTCATTGTCACAGCAGGATCTCCACCCCTCAAAGAGAGGTGCACCCTAAACAAGTACTTCCTCAAGACTAAGGTACTTTCCAGAGAAAAGTAATTTTTCCATTAAATTGTAACATCAAGAAACAACTTAGGGCCTGTCCTCCAATGCTGGTTCAAATAAATGGTCCTTTCTGAATAAGAACCTGCAGCCATTTACTTCTTTAATGTGTATAGCCTTCAAGTTAGGAAATGTTTTACATTCTTTTCATTCAAATCAGTTGGATTTTTTCTAATACAAGGGCACAGGAGGGTCATGGTGCAAGAAAGATGCACACATTTAAAAGTTTGTCTATTAGGACACTAGATAGCAAGATTTCTTGCAAAGTGCAGGCTGTACTACTGATCTGTCACTTATCTACTGTTCTCATGGGATGTAAAGAGACAAGGAAAGTGAAATTTGGATTGAAGCATTTTTCTTAATGAATGCACTGATATTTACTAATATCTCATTGTATGATTTAAGAGTTTTTTCCATATTAATAGACAATGCAAGCAGTTAATAAGAAAATGGATCCACAAAAGACACTACAAACTATGCAGAATTTCCAGAAGGAAAACATGAAGATGGAAATGACTGAAGAAATGAGTAAGTTCTGCATTGCATGGGACAGCTGGCTGCTCTTGGCAGGGGAGAACTAGCCTGAAAACTGATGTTTGAAGTTTATTTCTTTTAGTTTGAAGTTTAGTTAATGAGACTGATAGCAAAAATGTAGAGCAAACAAAACAATGTATGTCTGAGCAGGAAAGCTGAGCCTTAGACTCTTTAGGAGCTCTAAGTATTAAATCTAGAATCCATTCCTTCCCATCTTCTGCAAAACAATCATCATATTTTTAAAAGGAACATTCTGGAGAGGAAGAGGGTTTGAGACCCATTCAGGGCCTTGGTGGCATAACTGGTAAGGGGGACCTGAAAAATTTTCTTAATTTAGATACTGATAATCTCAGCTTTCTGCACATGGTGGTATGATATGGTTCTGTCTCCTTTTTCTTAAATTAAGCCACAAACAACTTTTTGGGGAGGCAGCAAGTTTCTTGTTTCTGAGTACATGTGTTCACTGTCAGCTAAGTTCTGGTGTTGCTCACAGTCTTCTCCCCATCCCAATTCGTGCCCCTTTGCTGGTCACATTAAGTAGCATGGACTCAAACCAGTGTTGTTGACCAAGATGGAAACACCTCAATTTCACACAAGTAATCTGAGTAGTTAACAACTTTGTAAGGTACTTGGAGGAAGAAGAGAGGAAAGGGATTTTTATGAAACTGCTGTGTTCTGGGAGGGTAGAAAGATGGTACACTAGGTCATATTAGTCACCTTTTTGCTTAATGCAGTCTGGAATTTTTTTTTTTGTTTCTTCTAAGTTAATGATACTCTGGATGATATTTTTGATGCTTCTGATGAAGAGGAAGAAAGCCAAGATATTGTTAATCAAGTGCTTGATGAGATCGGGATCGAAATCTCTGGCAAGGTATGGCTGGTTTTGCACAGTTCATGTGCTTTTCCCCCTACATTCCATGTTTTAAAAAGAGTTTATTCTTAAAGTCAGCTTGTCATAACCTGCATTGTTCTGACTGAAGGAAACTTCTGTCTCCTTGCAGATGGCCAAAGCTCCCTCAGCTGCCAGAGGTTTGCCATCTGCATCAGCATCGAGCACTGCCACCATATCAGATGAGGAGATCGAGCGCCAGCTGAAAGCCTTGGGTGTGGATTGATGCAGTTCAGAGTCTGCCTGCTGCATGCTCAGTTCTAGACACATGTACAAAGTGCAAATACTCTTTCAATGCAACTGATTTCTAGGAAAACCCTGAAGTCTCAGATATGACACCTTGAAGATCGATTTGCAGAGAAAAGTACATTTTTTTTTCATCCATTGCATGGACTCTTTTTGACTCTGGACCAACGAGGGGTGCAGTTCTAACAATAAATTCACTAATACCTGATCCAGATCTATCCTTTGGATTCAAAGTTCCATCTCAGTTCCTGATCTGTCTGTAGAACTGGCTATTCTGTGGCTGGTCATACCACTTCCTAGGACAGCACCTATGAAATATTTATCATTTTTACAAAACTCTTGTTGTAGAAACATCCTTAGTCTGTCATCTCTTAGCACAAACAAAACTTCACCTTGGCTCTTAGTTGGAAACTATTATTTCCATGAGAAGTAGCTTTGAAAGTTTAGCTAATTTAGGCAGAAAGAAAAAGCATTTTATGTATTTCTTTGAAATTCCTTTTGAGCTGATGAAATAATAGCTTGTTGTTCTTCTTACCAGAAGGGAAGGATACACTCCTTGTGCATTTAATTTTTCTGGAAGAGGACTTATATTTGTTAGTGAACTTTGTTGCATGAAAGGCACTGATTGAACTCTATTGTACTGTAACTTAGCTGGTTTCAACAGAACTGCTGTGCCTTTATGTATATAAATCTTGTACCTTTGTGATTTTCTTTCAGAATGAGTCTTTGAAAGGTGAGTAAACTTAATTATCAAGATGGTTTCACAAGATGCTTTGGTGAGACCTCTCTGTACACTTGATGGGACTCAGTGCTGGAGAGATGCACGCATTCAGAAATGCAAAGAGGACATTTGCCTGAAGCAACATTTGTATATATTTTACAATATTTCTTAATGGAAGATAACTGTGCATAATTGTATTGTTTGCTAAGATGCAACTGATCACATTGATAAGCTAAATCTAAATACTAGTTTTGAGAACAATTTTGGATCATAAATGATAACTACTTGTCTAAACACTATAATAAAAGCGTTCTGGTTCTATGAAGGTTTTTCTATGGTCCCTGAACTGCATCAACACAATTCTAGCTTTAAGTGGAATATGCATTGTGCTAAGGAATAAGAACTGTTGATACTTGAAAAAGACAAAATGAGAATGCAGTTCCCACTTATTACTTCCTAGCTGGTTCCTCAGCTCTGACTCTGCTGGAGATATTTACCCCTCAGTGCTGATTTAGTGTTGCTGCTCATTGAACAGAAACAACAATCATCTTGGCTTGAAAAAGAAAAGCAAAATACCTCCCAAAAACAGGGGAGGGGAACAAACCTCATAAAGAGATTTTGCTGCTAGACAAAGTGTAGCAGGAAATCTCAGTGAATCTGCTGTTGTTGCACCATCTACTGTTTAGGACTGAAGTCAACAAAGAGAATTCATAGGAGAGCCTTCCTCAGGTTTTAGGCCTAGAATTGCAGTGTTCTTTCTCTTTCAAAGAAATGGTGGACAAATTGAATCTGTCAGGTAGTGGATAGGAATGTGTAAGTTAATATATTGCATATATCCAATATGGGGTGATTTTTTTTTACAAGTTATTTTGTAAAAATCTAATAAAAGGCTTTTTATTCCACAATGACTTTGTCCTCTGTAGGGTTAGTCTTGCACATCTGTCTCTTACTGGGCTTTCTTTATGAGCTCTGATAAATATTCCTTTGACTTGAGCTATAAAGCACTATATTTATTGTAGTTGCTTGTGGGCCTTTGGCTCAATATTCAGTGAAGTCTTTTGCAAGCTTGCATTCCCTTGTCTGAAACCTCATGCCCAAGTACTGCTCTGTGGTATTGGAAGAGAAATAATAATGTGAACATGGGGATGAAATGTTAGTGGTTAATTGTAGTTTCGTTGAACACCAAGGCTTGTGTCCTTTCTGAATGAGGTGTGCAGGATCAACTGCTCCTTTTAATAATTGTCAAAATTTGGCTTAATTCCATAATGAGTTCTTTCCTCTGGATCTTTGAGGAACAGGAAGAAAGGTATTGCTTTTCTGGTGCCATTAGGACTGCTGAACTAGGGCTGGTGTCAGTATCAATCCCATGGTTTGTTACAAGTTACCCTTTCAATCTTGCAGCTCTAACCTGTGTAAAAATCTCTGGGTAGAAGAGTGAGAAGTCCTACAGGTTTGCAAAGTGCTGTAAGTTTGCAGGCTTGTTGTGTGTCTGCAATTATGGTCAGTATGTTGGATCAGTCTAAAAAAATTGCACCTCCTACTTAGATACAAATTCCTTTTAAATTGGTTGAGTGAAACCCAAGGAAACTACTCAATCCTTACCCTCCTTTCTTCTTGCTAACACCTAAATAGGAACTGGATCTGAGTCTCCACGTGGGAGCAATGACATAGTTGTGCACACACCTAAAAATGGCTCTACCCAGAGTCCTCAAGTGCCCAGAAGCAATTCCCAGGGAAGCAATGAGAACACAATGAACGTAAATGATGCTTCCTCCCCTAATACTCTTCAAATTTCTATTTAAAAGTACATCCAGAGTCATATGCAAGTTGTACACATACCAGCTTTAAGTGGCTTTCTCATCTGAGAACTCATTCATACAAAGGAACTTCTGGCACCCACTTGTTTTCCACAAACATGTTAAAAACCACCACTTTTTGTTTGTTTTGTTTTAAGCTTCTTTCCATCTCATATTTACTCCTAGTTCTTATATTAGGCTGGAAATGGAACAGCCTGCCTCCATCAGCCTTTTAGTACTGTTCATAAATGAGCAGAATCTATAGCATTCAATGCACACATTAAGTCTAGCAGAGAGTAACTTGAAGTTATTCACCTTACCTTTGATCAGCAGCTTGGTGGGTTGTGTCCCTCACAGGAGGGCACAGCACATCACAGTTCTTCAGAGACACTGAACCTCAGATTTATACTTTGTGATAACACCTTAGTTTGCCCTCTAGTGTGGTTTTAACACCCTGCCTAAAGTTACACAGGAAAAAAAAGAGCAAGAAAAAGCCCCACAAATATCTCAGCCCAGCTTGGTTGAGCAGCCAACTAAACTGCAGGTTTATAGAGCTACTCCTTGGAAATACTGCCTTATATGCAAGTTGTTTCTCCACCCCCAATCAAGAGTAATTGATGGTAATTAAGTTGTTCCAAGAGGAAAAAAAAAAAAAATTCCACTTTCTGTAAGTAATAGCTCCAGCTGCAACAGTTGAAATTGATTTCACCCACCTTTTCTTCTCTAAATCTAATTTGTATTTCTGTGGTAGTAGGTAGGTGTGTTTAAATGGTGGCTGCTTCCTCCAGTTGGCCTTTTGTCATTCCTTTGCAAGACAATTTTGTTATGTGTCACCTTTCATTTTATTTTACTCTTATGAAGCAATTAGCTTTCACTTGTGAGACTTTTTGAAGAGCAAGAGACCACTATGTTACAGTGAGGCTGCTCTGGAACAATCTGTTAAAGCATTCTAAAATACTTCAGCATGACACACAGCTAAAAAGAGTAAAGTGCTATCAAAACAGAACTACAGACCATTGCCTGGAGTGCCAAATGTGTAGGAATACTTTATTGGATGAGGAGGTTGGGAATTACAGGCTGATAGCATTTCTAGGAAGCCTTTTATAATTAAGAAAATAATTTAGAATATAAATAAAGTTTTTATATATCAGATAGTAATTTCAACATACATAACATTTGACCCCATCACACGAAAGGTACAGCAATGCATGCCACCACCTTTGCTGAATGCTCATCCTCTCAGCTGAACTTTTTTTGTGAAGTTCATGATAACCTGTGGTGGATAAAAGTATGCACCTTGGTCCCTGCTATAGTGGGTGAGCTATGCTAGTGAAGAGAGCAGCCTGAAGGGAGTACATAGCTACAGTTTCTCCCCTTGAAGTTAATAAATTGAAGTTTTCTTCTCAGTTAAGGGCTTAGAGTGGTGCATTCATCCATAAAAATGTATTTTTTTAGAAATCCAGGAGCCTGATTTCCATTGCTGAATATGCTTATAGTCACTGTAATAAGTATCAGAGATAATTTAATGTACACTAGAGAGTGAGCACTTAACTTGTACATGCTGCTCCTAAGTGGTCTTGAACATTAAACTCCTTTGGCTTTCTGTAGGCCTATTATATAGACATTTTCTAAATCATCAGGTTTGTTTTATGGAAAAATAAAATGTATCTGGCCAGTACTACTTGTGTGTACTCACTTAATTCCAGTCCTGGGAAAACAGTCAAAATACTTATATGGAAATGGACTAATTCCCATAACAATGAGCAGGCCTGATGAGATGGCTGGATAATATATCCCTGGTGAGTACTACAGTCATTAACTCAGTTTTCTCAGTGCCTGCCTAATAGGTGGAGCTCTGGCACTGGTGTTTGTTACCCTTGATTATCTCTAAGCTAGAGGATGACAAATAAGGGATTATTTTCAATTAGTGGAGTGTAATAGAGGAGGAATGTGCAGTATAATAAATTCTTCTTTTGTATACTTTTTAGCTTAACACACCATCTCTGGTGTAAGTATGTCCACACATGGTTTTAATCAGAAGGACAACGCAGAGAAGGACCAATGTAATAAAACCCCGATAATTATTTTTCTCCCCCTCAGGCCACAAAGTCTTAAGGTCAGATAAACTGTATTCCTGTTTTCATACCTAAGCCTACCCAAACCAAACTTTGAGGCACATAACAAATTAGCAAGAATTACCGTTGATAACAAGCATTATGAAGCCACTTCTACTTGACAGCAGTTCAAGGCAGTCAAATGTTGGGCTGAGGCAGAGGATCCAGTAGGAGCAGTGTGATACGTCTCAATTAATGCCTTAATTAATGACAGCTAAATCCTTCCCACGTTACAGCTCCTGACACCGAGCTTTACAACCTTTCAGAACATACAACACATGTACATTTAGTCTAACTTGTACCACAAAGGCAAAAAAGGCACAGCACAGGGAAGCTTTTTGGGAAGCCTTCCTAGTTTGAACAAGGTGTGATGGGTTCCTTGCAGAGACATCCAACTCTTTAAACAGATATCGCAGGATTTAGTTTCCAGTCTTTTACATTAAAACTGGGTCTTGCACAAACACTGCATCTGAAGCTGGTAGTTTGTAGGAGGAACGAGTGGTTTACTGATTTTTCTCCTTTTTTTTTAACAACACAGTATTTACAATACTTACAAAAAGCCAAACACAAATCCACATCTGTACGTGGAAAAGCTTCACCGGCATTCATGGTGCTCCTTGATAATAGAACTGAAGGCATTCTGGTGTAAACTGGTCTTCACTCTTTTTTCCCTTTGTCTTCTGTTGCAAAACCAAACTCTCACGACTTCTTTCTCAAGATTGAGCCCCTCAGCCATCCTCATAATTTCCTGAGAAGACGGCTTACTTTGTTCCCCAAAGTGCCTCTCTAGTGCTTCTTTGGCAGCGATGCTGGGGACAGGGGTAAAATTTCACCTTTAAAAACTTTTCTGTACATTCAGGCTTTCACCACTAGTTCAAGAGAAAGATCAAGTAACAGCACTGAAGGCAGTGACTTGGCTTGTTTCGTTTTTCTCTATGTAAAGGAAACCCAAAGCACTAAAAATACTCCCTAGTCCTCTGCTGACGTGAGCAGCACGACATCGCACAGAATTTTGGCATGGGGTGACTTAAAGGCAAAAATAGCATCAAGTTAAGGGCAATTTCAGCATTAATTATAAAATATTTGTGCTTCTTGATATTACCTAGGAGACACAGCTATTAACTAGTTATGACTGGGGTCACAGGAATTGGAACAAGCCTGACTACCCTTCTGCCCCAGCAAACGCACATCAGTGGTGTTAACCTGGTTGTATCAAATCACTTGGGTTTACAGAGAGGAAGAGCTCCATCACTTAGATTTGGGAAACACTGTGTGTTCTGCATCTCACTAATTATAGAGACAACACTAGAGTATTCCTAGAAATCACAGAGGTTATGGCCAGCTATTTTAGCCATCATCACATTTTCCAAATATCTGCCCTCATCTGTTCCTCGGAGTCAGTGAACAAATTTGAGTGGTTCACTTAACAGAATAACTTAATACTGTTATTTTTTCTTATTTTAAGATAGAATATGATTCCAATTTCTGTTACATATTCTAAACACCACATCTGTGACATGCTTGTGTGCCACTGAGAGGCATCCAGAAGTTTCAGCAGGAGCTGTAATTTCTTTGGACACGAGAGGGCACTTCATGCATTATTCTGGAAGCGAGGCGCAGATATTTCCTACAGAAATGCAGTATCTGCTCTCTAGTTATTTCATGTGTTGGTCTTTCATTTACAGGTAAGTTTTTCAATATTTACTAATGTTTAACAAAACTGGCTAATTAATAGCACGGTGTTTTGCATATGCAAATTACAGTAACATCATTACTTTTTGACTAACAACTTCTTAGTTTTTGAGCAAAGTACGAAGCATAATACTTTCCACAAATTCAAATTTAGAAGTTTCTGCTGTGGTCTAACTTAATTTAGCTCATAGGACTTTCCTTATACCATTAGTAGGTCTTCAAATATTTGTTAAGAATGGTTGAGAGTAAGGCTACAGAGTTCAGATAAAGCCCATCTCCCCAGTTAGTTTCAGGTCTTTAAACTGAGGTGCTGTATGCCTTCAGAGGAATAATTAATATTTTCTTACTTCCCAGGATTTTGTCCTGAACTTCTCCTCAGTTATCCGTGCTCTTGACAACCTGCCCTGTTTGTTAATCCCACTGCAGTGGGGTTAGATGTAAAAATGCTTAATGTAAGGACTGATTTTATCAATGAGAGTTAAAAACCAAAGCCCATAATTTTGGAGGAACAAATTCTAGTGGGTTCCTCCGGCCAGGGGCACAGAGATGCTTGCAGCTCTCCTGCAGGCCGTGCTCCATGAAATAGGGAAGGTCTTGGCACCTCCATTTGAGTCATCACTGATCTGTAGAAAAGCTGGGAGGAGAAAGTGGCCTCTCAAGAGTAAAGCTTCATCTCTTGTGAGCTGCTGAGATGAGCTACAAAGCGTTTTCCATCTCAAATTCACTCCTAATTGGGAAGCATCCCTATAGAGGAAGCTTTAATTAGAATCTGGGATATTTAAAGGAGAAGGAAATACTCCACACTCTCATTTTGCCTTTTTGGTATTTTTTTTAAATAATATGTTTTGCCAGCCTACTCAATTTCCATGTGGAGCTGAGATTCGAGAGGTGGTAGATGTTGGCCAGCTGTGAGAAACAAGAAGAGGAAGTTTCCAGAACAACTCAGGTTTCTTCCCTCTAATTTATTAGTGTTTCTTAGGAACTTCAAAGAATTCCGTGACAGGGGTGCAGTAGGACATACAAAAGCTTTCTCTCAAACTTCCCAGACCTCAATTCTCTAACAAATTTATATGGGTTTTTTATTGTATCAAAATTTATATTCTTATTTATTACTCCAAAATAATGCAATTTATTTTGGTATAATGTAGAATCTCTCAAAATTAAAATAAAGGTGCTCTGATACCTTGCTCACTATATAGATAGAATAAATTTTGACTGAATTAGAATAAAATATATTTTCAAGTGAAAGCGTGTGGTTGAAAAAAGTCTTTAATTGGGAAAAACAGTATCTTTGGAATGAAGTGGGGGTCTGGAGGGTTATGCTAGTTTTTTTCACTAGAATATTTCCAAATATTTATACTTTTGGAAGCACAAGGTATAGATAGTCATTAATGGGAAATATTGAAGCACTTCAATTTTGACAGAAGAAAAAGAAGCATCTTAGCCAAAATTGTTTCTAACCTGTAATGACCTAAATATTTATTACCTTATGGTGGTTCTGCGCTTCCTCTTCCGTTCATTTGCTCCAACTTTTTCATTGTACAAAGCTGCATTAAAAAAAGAAGAAGCTGAACAACAAAAGCTGGCAGTTACATTCCACAGGGACTGGAAAACAAGAACAATCATTTCCAGCAAAATAGTCACTGTCTTCGAAGGAAGAAGAAAGCACAAGCAAAAGTGCTGCTGAACAAGAGGAGCATCACACACAGGATCTTTCAATTTTTAGGATGGTTGGACATTCTTTTACCTCCAACTATAGGTGGTTATAGGCAGAAATGGTTAGAAGCAAAAGTCCTTTGCTAGTGAAAAATCCCTGTACACTGCTAATTGGGCTGTCCTGCAGATCTTACTCTGGCTGTCTACAGGACTGGAACTGGTTTTGCTGGGATGGGACTGGAAGAAATTTCTTCCAGCACCCCAAGAGATGTTTCTGCTATTTTGTACACTCAATGCATTTCAGTTTTGTCCTCCATGCTCATCAAAAAAAAAAAAAAGAGATAACTATACCTTAATACAAGCACACCTCAGCATTTAAAGCTGGTAAAACAGTCTTTGTTCTGCAGAAGACATATAATAGCCCTAGAATATTTATATAGGATTCTGCTTGAAATGCAAGCCAGTATTTAGAGGATTTCTGTTCTCTACCTCCCACTTGTTCTGCTTCCTCCAGCCACTTGGACAGGATGGATTTCAGTTTGCACGCATTCTTGAAGCTCAGCTGCAAGTTCTCAAAGCGGCAAATCGTCGTCTGGCTGAACTCAGAGCCATGCACAGCAGCCAGCGCTTCTCCAACGTTGGTTTGTGTGTAACCTGCCAAAAACAAAGAGGAAAAAAGCCACTTTGAAGCTTTCCAGGAGGGTTTCTTCCCTTGAGATGCTCAGCCCCTGACTGCTGGCTGTGGTGGACAGTGTGTGCTGCAGTGCCTTCAGGCTGAGCTCCCTGCAGAGGTCTCCGGGGCCAGCTGAGCTCACCCAGAGCTCTGTTCAGTCTCCTGGTGGTTTCTGTGGAGTGTGACACTGATTCAGTGGAGTTTCACTCCAGGATTAGGGGTTTGAGAAGGATCCAAACACCCCATGTCTTTCTGTAGATGGTGCAAGAGCAATAAGATAATCCCTACAGGCACTACTGGTCTCCTGCTATTTATTGCAACAACAGAAGCTGAAGTCATCAGAAAAATGCTGCAGTTTCCATTCAGACTCTGACTTTGCATCAACAGCTCCCTGTTCGTTTCTCTGAACGTGGATCTGCTGTGGCTGGGGGACTGGATCATCATCCTCCTTTTCTGCTCTGCTGTCAGAACAAGCAGGATCTCTTTAGGCACTCAGTGTCCCATGAGGCACCTTTTAACCTCCTGTCTGACTGCACTAACCCTGTGTCTTTCAGAACCACAACTCTGTTTTGTCTTGTAAAGCTCAAACTCAGATTATTTTTCCTGTGTATATTGCATTTGTCCCATTCTACAGGCTCTATGTCATTTGCTTGCACCAAAGGAAGTTTTGTTTCCCTCAAAAATTCAGGATGAAGATGTTTTGAACTGTCTTTACTTTTTGACACTGACCCCCCCAAGGGAATACTGCTTTTGACCTGGGGCCTTGGAGAAGGCTTCCAAATTTGAGTGATGGAGTTAGAGTCACAGGTGTGTAGTTAGAATAGGAGTGTGTAATTTCATATGGCGAAGGGTTTTGAATTTGGGGTTTTTAGAATACAGTAAAAGGTATGAGACAAGATGGAAGGTCTTGGGAGTTGTCTCTTTCTGTCTTCTTCCTTCTTCATCATGCTTTCAGGTAGTAGTTTCTGGTTGGACAGTTAGTCCTGCACTGCAGGTCACAGGGTTATTGGGTCAAAAGTATAAATAATATAGGTGTTAGCTTTTAATTGGACTGTTTAGTTTTAAAAGACCTTGTAACTAGCTAGATTCAAACCTCCATTTTGCTTGCTTTTAGCTGGTAGCTGGAAGTGCTGCAGAACTCTGTACTTCAGTAAGATTTAATAACAACCAAGCCCAAACATGAGAAAATTTGTCTGCTTTGTGTTTTTTAATCCTGACTCTGAGTGAAGACAGAAAATGAAGACAAGCCACTAATTAAGTGGTGCACCTAAGCCATTACAAGAAATAACTGGGCTTTCACTGCAATCTCTCAGCCTTTTGTTGGTGGACACAAAGCACATACCCAGCTTGATTCTCCGCAGCTTGAACTCGTTGGCGAATTTCTCCAGCTCCCTGATTTCAGGGGAGTCCATGTCCATGGGCTCCTCCACAGACTTGCTCTTCCTGCGGAATTCCTGCTTGAAGTCGGTGGCAGCGGGATCGTCGGTGAGGAGGGGCTGGGGCACGGCGGTGAAGCCATGGCCCAGGGCACAGGAGCTGGCACCCAGCGCGTGCTCCGGGAATTTGTACAGGCAAGGGGTCAGACCACCTGGGCAATGCCAAGGAGAAGGATCATTGCAGAGATTCTCTGCTGCTACACTGCAAAAAAAACCCTCCCCTGGCCACCTCATCATCCATATCTGCAATATTAATTATAGCATATACACAAGAGAATCCAGAAGTTATAACTTCCTAGTATCTGTTTTTGCTTTTTTTTTGTCCCAGCACATGGAAACCTTTCAACAGCCCCTTTCACAGCCATCCTATTATTACTCAGCAAACTGTGAAGCACTGAAATAAGAGGCAAATGGCCTAAACTTACAGAAATAAAAATCCATGCTCTAAATTGGAATTAAGTGGCACAGCAAGACTGATGGATCTGTGTCATTTTGAGTCACTTAAAATTTGCCGGTCTCTATTTTCTGGTATTTATATAATAATTATTATTATAAATTAAATATTGACATATTAAAATTAATTATAAAATAAATAAATAAAATTATAAATAAATATTCTGGTATTTATACAATAAAGAATATTCCCATGTAGATGCCATTTGATCCTCAGACTAGATACTATCTTGGCTTAACTGTAGCATAAAATTTCTTTGAGAAAAGTACACAAGTAAGAGCTCAAAGAAAAGAAAACCAAACTAGAACTCATTCAGAATGATCCTTCAAAAAAGAAATTGCTCGGGGACAAAACAGAACTATTTTTCACTACCTTTGGTTCACAAAGGTCAGACTTAACAAGGAGATTCTGTTAGGAGTGAAGGCTGGGGTGTTTTTCCTAGATATTGTACATAGAGCTAAAATGTCTCTGACCTGATGGAGGCTTGGGGGAAATTATTGGAGAAATATTAACATTCCTCAATGTATCTGGAGCAGCCAGTAAATTCCAGGTTCTCAGGTCATCCTCCCCCATTTTCTAAATTACACATAACTCTGTAGAAGAACTCAGAAGTTCATCAACTTCCCAATGCTTCCTCCATTTATTAGGGTTAGGTTTTTCTTCACTGCCTCAATTACTCCCATGAGTGTTGGAGGTTCTAACCCCATAGAATTATTTTATACACCTCACACAGGATAACCACAAAGAAAAATTCTCAAAAAATAATGAAAAATACTTGAAAAGAGGGGAACTTGCTTTGCAAGGTGCTGACACCATTTACCACGTTGGGGTGGGGCATGCTGCATGTCTGTAAGATGCGAGTCTGGGAGAGACTTGCTGAGAGCATCTCTGGAGTTGCAGGCTTGATGCCTAAGGAAACAAAGTAATTTCATAATTTAGAAGATGAAAATAAGAAAAGAAAGGAGAAGAATAAAAATGTATTTCTTTTGGAATTAAAGAAAATTAATTTCTGAGCAATATAATTTATTATTACTTATTAACAATGCCAGGAATGTTTGCAAAAGACACAGAAATGCAGGATGAAATAGGAGCATTTGGAAATTTGCACACCATGAAGGAAGTCTACACTCTGTCCCTTTGCAGATATATTAGTCTATGCTGATTTACTCTAGTATCTCCTTAATTCTTAAATGAAATAAAATTCTGGGTTTGATTTTGGATTATTTCCAAGTCTCAGTTATTTCCTGGGAGGTATGTTAATTTGGTTCATGTTATTATCTCACTGACTGCTACTTAAACTTGCACAGAATAAAAGTGCCTCAGTCTCACTTAGCCTGGGACAGGGAAGAATAAGCAGGATGCTAGCATGCATTCATGAGTGCAAAAATCCATGATCACATGGCTGATCTGCCTGCTGAATTCAGCTATCCCTTCATGATGCCATCATTTTATTTTACAGCTTCAGCCAGGGGTTCATCAGCCAGGTACCAGTAATACACAGGTATATTGGGTATGTCACTCCTGGTCCCTCAAAAAGTGATAATCACCAGAAGTGGCCAGAGCTGAGCAAAAAGAGCAGGACTTTCCCAGCCTTGTAGGGAGACACAAGATACAGAGTAATTTCACCAGAGATGCAGAGGTTTGGGAAACTCTGGGCACTGGCCCCTAATTTCCCAACCCTTTTTCTAACGCCTTAACCCAAATCCCATCTCCTTTAAATGACTGTCTTGGATTGGCCCCTCTAAAGGAAAACTGGCTAAAATCCACATGCTGAGAGCTCACCCAGCTGAAGGTTGGCCTCTTACCTGCCATGACCCCATAGGTGGAAGGTTGATTCCCATAGTGACAGGAGGGCACGGAGTAGTGCAGACCTGGCCAAGGTGTCCCAGTGTTGATGTGGCAAAGCCAAGGCACGAACACACACGAGTTGGAAGCAAAGAGAAAACAGATGGGACTCGTAAGAATTCAAGATTCACAACACAGCCTTGAATTTTGAGTGCCTTCTGTGCAGTTGTGGCTTCTTCTGTGAGCATTTAACACAACCATCAGGTTAGCAGGGACCTGTCAGGGAGAGCTGCCACTAGAAATAGTGGGACATCCTCTGAGGCAGGACTAGGAATTGTCCTGCTGTCTCTTGAGGAGTTGGTTTTTGTATAATCTATGGGCATAACCCAGTTTACACAACCTGCTGAGCAGGGGAAGCATTGCACTCCTAAGGAGGAGACCTGCTCCTCTGCTCACACAACTTCCACGCTCTGATTCATTCAATCTCACACAAAAACTAATTCCATGGTCCCAGGAAATTGCCTTCCGCTGTTGAGCAAACCCTGCAGTGAATGAAGGCCTGGGTGTCCAAAGGCAGTTTGGGACATTTGCTTTGATGTGTCCAAAAATCACAATTTCTTGAGTGCCAAGCAACAAAAAGCATTTTAGGGTGCTTTGGCAAGGTGAAGAAACAAAATGGTAAATTCTGGATTCTTCTAAAAAGTCAGGCTTAAATAAACGTTTTCCACCACTAGCACCAACAAACACCCTGTTAATTTATCTCTAGTGTTTTCACAGGGGTATTTCAGATCTGTGCTCAGTAATAGCCAGTGCCTGAAGAATGAGACCATTTTTTGCTGAATGCAATACAGAGATACGGCTGTTTCTCATGTATAAGTAGGAATAAAATTGCATGTGCTGTCCCCTCTAACAACTGCAATAAAACAGAATATTAAAAATTAATGTTCATGAACATTCAGATATGTAAAACCACATTTTAAAGAACACATTCTTGTTGTTCAAAACAGTCTATTTAATTAGGGATTGGAATCTTTAGGTTTTACAACAGTTGTCATAACAGAAAAGTATTCTGTTTAAACAGACTTATACAGATGTAAAATTTACTAAGACTAACATGCTTATACTAATGTAGAAACAGTGAAAATAAAGATTGTAATTGTAATTGCATTGTAATGCATATAGAGCAATTCAACTTTTCTGTTAAGATCTAAGTCTTTACTGATTTTATTTATCCACTATTTCATAATCCACATACTATAACTGTTATGCATGAAAATACAAATTTTGACTTGATAATAATTACTTAAAATTAAATAGTGAGGATGATGCTATTTAAACAAAATAATAGTAGTTAAACTGTTGAGGATACTGCAGAACATCAGCTCAATGACACGGCATAGTATTTGAACAGAAGTATTTTCACCTTTCTTGTGATGAAGAATTGTTACATCCATTTTTAAAACTTATGACATTTAAAGAAAACTGTTATTCAAAATTCTTTCACCATTATATTGTACACAAATTCTCACATGTGCTCAACAGAATGGCACTTTTTATGACAATTCCTTAATCCATGTATGAAATTTGTAAATCTTGACTTATTATAGTTACCACCCTCTGTCTCTGCTTTCCCAGGGTGGTTTTTTCACAGGATCATCTTCTGGATGTGATCCTGCAATCAAAATTTCCACTGACTGCAGTGGCATTTGTCCTTGGGTGACAGATACAAAATACCAAAACCTGTAGCAGATATTTTGGGCCAACCCTCATCGTGTCCTTTCCATTACAAGTCAGAGGAATCTAGAAAATACTACAGTGATAAAGATACATAAATTTGACCTCGTACAAAATTTAAATTCTCCTATTTCCTGCCACTATTGCTAACCCACAGCTGTATTAGGATATTTTGAGCCTCTTGCTTAATGTATAAGATGATCCTGTTTTCTGTTACTGATAATCAGTTTTCACTACTTACATGCTTTTTCTTTTCATTAAAATGCTTTATTACCTATGCTCTTCAGGAAAAATCTGGTCTCTTGTTAAGACTCCAAATAAAAATATAATGTCAACAAAATTTCAAATAAATCAACTATTTATTTTTCTGTGCCTGAGGGCTTTCTATCAACAATTCCTGTATTCCAGAATCCCACCTCTTTAGTATTAACACTGCAACAAAACTCTCTTTGGCTCAGATATTTAGTGATTAAATAGTCCTAGTATTTAAATCCATCTAATTGGGTTATACAGACAAACATATAAGATTCAAAAACATTGACAAGGTTTCTACTACCCATTTTTAACATCCCACTTAAACCCTTAGTCTTGATTCAGTTTGCAATATGCCTTGCAAAGCAATATTTTTCCTTCTTTAAAACTCCCCCAAGCTATATTTACACCTGAGGTCTTTAAATATATTTCCTATTTAAGGTAATTTATAATATTTTAAATTATGGTTGCATAATAAATAACCTTTCAATTAATTTACATGACAATTGGCATAGAAGACTGCAGTTATACTGACAGTGTTTGAATCTGTTCTAAGCTGACAACATATTTCAGTCTAATTTTGTAACAAACTTAGAGAAAACTACATATTTAGCTAAAAAACAAACATTTGTGCTTTTCCTGATTCACTCATATGCAGAGTTGTGTGAAATTGCTTCTGCTTTGGCATAGTCCCAATCATACATAACACTGATACTGAATGCTTTAAATACTGCAAACTTGATGAACTCCTATATCACCCAAAAATTACAAATGAGAGCAATATTTTCAAAAAGTACCTGTAGACACAACATTGGTGGCATGGTTGGAGACCTGCAGGCACTCTGCAGCGCTGTGATGCATTATCAGAGGCAGAGAGGGAGAAGAGTCAGAATTCAAGGGCACAAAGGTGTCTGAGGAAGCAAATGCTTGGCAGCTCATACCCTCCAAGAGGCAAGAGAGCTGCCTGTCCCGTGTTCTACCAGAGCAGATCCTTCAGGATTAATAGCACCTCAAACTGTATTCCAGGATTTTACCTGGATATGCACACAGAGGAGGGCTCCGGAGCACAGGGAGGTCGTGTGCAGGTATTTATACCACTAGGAAATCCCTTTATCCATTTTAATGTTCTTTTCCCAGCAGTTTTGCTACCCTGCTACAGAGCCTCCTTCCTTCCCACACAAACACAATGCATGTCCAATTAATGGGGGGGCGGGGGAAGAAGAGGGAAACCAGAGACATGATTTGACAGATATTTTCAATTAGGTCTTTTGTGGAGGACAATGACCAGAAAAAAAAACAAAAGCATCGTCTCCAAAGTCAGTGGCAACAGACAAGTGAGTTTAATACTAAGTAAGTTTCCACAGTTAACACCTGCCTCCAAAATTTCATCCAGGCAATTGTCTGGAAGGCAACCTGTCTGAGAGCTCAAACAGAAGTCTGCAATAGTCAAGAACCTATAGCAAAATAATCTGAATCAACCTAATTCCCAGCAGTTGCACAGTGATCATTTGTCTTGGCCTGTACCAGTATAAATCAGAGATGTGTAATATGAAGCAGCTGGAGTCAGAAGGAAGTTTTTGAACAGCTAGCTTTCCATAAGCATGATGTGCTAAATGTCTAGATAAACATTTATCTAAGATGAGCTCTTGACAGAGTCCATGGTGTCCCTTAAAACTCATTCACAGTTCCTCCTATGAATTTATACTACTGCAGCATCTAAAGTCTTCTCCAGAAGATCCTAAGTAAAATCAGGATCCTTACTCAAAGAAAAGTGATTTTTTTGGCATGAGACTGGAATAATTTTGGAGCATTAAAGAGCATAAAGATTACCCTAAAAATGAAGAACATTTCTGCAGTAAACCATAGTCACATATTCTATGTAGATGCAATAAAGGTGGGCTTGGTTTGGTTTTTGTTACCAGAGATGTTTGGTCATATTTTATGTGAAGATGACAATATTTTTTGAGTGTTTCATATTCCAAACTGGGTTAAATTTCTGAACTAGAATTTTGACAAGACCTATTTCAGATACATGAGATGGGAGCAATCATGCTTATTATTGCACCATTTTTCATACAGCAAAAAAGTGGTATTGCATTGAGCCATTCTGCAGAACACTTTATATTATCTTTAAGTGTGCTCTGGGAAAGGCTTTGTCTAAGATTGTGAAGAAATTTCAGAATTGGTGCATGTGGCAAACCGCACATGTGATTTAACAGTGGTTATCTACTACTTACGCAGGCACTTTCAGATTGAAAAATATACAGAAAACATCAAAATAATTATTGCGATATTATGGAAGATATTGCCATCAAATTAACCCCCATCTACATTACTTTGGACTTGGCTCAATGTATCCTAATGTCTGTGGATTCGTATTCAAAAATATTTTAATTATTTTCACCTCCTTTTCTCCCTCAGCAAGGGGCATGATAAATCCCTCCACGTACCAGAGTTTTGAAGCCACGGGAGAAAAAGAATAACTTTACATCCCTGTCTTTGACAATTCTTTTTTCTCAAATCCCAACAGGTATCACTGTAGATAGTGATGCAATAAACAGAAAATTTACAGTTTCACCATAAACTCATGACTAGATGCAAAGAAGTTGTAGCCTGTCCCCAAGTACAAGACAGAGCTCACTTCCAGATTTCCATTTCTTCCACTGGGAGAAGCTTTCCCAGCTTTGCCTGGGTGCTCAGGCTTTCCAGACCTATGGAGCTCATTAGAGGGGGTGGTTGTGGATTTGTGGATGCTGTTCACCCACAGAAGCTGGGACTGATTGGGACTGGAAAAGCAAATTCAGTCAGGAGTCTCAAGGCACTGAAATTTCCTTCAGAGTGCAATATAAAGGTGTTCCGTGGCACCATTCCAGACACACCTCAAATGAGTTTTTTCATGCCCTGGATATTCATTATTGTGTTACATAGTGCTGAATAAAAAAACTTCTAATTTTGTGTGTTTGTGCTATATCACCTACTTCTTGCTAATAACTTTACTATTTTTCATTTTGATTAAGACCAAGTTTCTTTAGCTGCATTCAGTTTCAAATAAAGGTTTTTTTGCATAATTTTTGACGATCCTGGACAGCTGGATTGTTATCAATACTGGATATTGGAAAAAATTCACATTCATCAGAGCTCATTTCTAGCAGGAGTAGCACCACTCATAGAGCTTTGTTACCACCCTCCATGCTAAGGCTGCAGATTGCCTGACCCAAAGTTACCCTATGGCTCCACATATTGTAATTTCTTTGTCAGTTTTAAGACTGTGCTTCAGAGCACAAGGCTCAGCTGAAGGCTTCTGGCAGGAATTTCAGACCACTGACTGAAAGAGGTCATGCCTTCTCCACACTTACAAGTGCTCTCCAAAGTTCAGTGGGAGTTTCCTACCCTGAAACCCAGAGCCCATTCTCCATTTGGATGGTAGTGTGATGGTAAATGTCACAGTGAATCCCATCTGCTTCCTGCTGAATCCTCAGTTAAACTGGCCTTTTGAGGGGCAATTATTTCTATAAGGAGGATGGAGGGAAATGAAGATTTTAATGACTGAACTTCCTTTACACTTTTTTTAATTAAATAATTCTGAGCTTACCTTAATGTCTTCCCTTAGGTTGACTCCAATCCTTATTCCATGTCAGTAGAATGATTCTTTACCCCATAAATCTCTTCTGATTGAACCCCAAAATAATGAAGAAAGCCATCAAAAACCCATTGAGAGTTTTTAAGACAGCATTAAACTGTCTGCTTTAGTGGCAAAAAGATCCCTTCATGTGGTTTTCTTAGCTCAGAAATAGCATCTCATTGTAAGATCTCAGGGCTGGCCAGGAGATAGGCAGGGAAACACCATCATTTTCCTCCACAGGAAAATGCACAGCATTTCTCCTCCCAAGAGATGATTCCATGCTGGTCGACAACATGGATTTCTAGCCTCACCTTTGCCAAGAACCACAAAATTCCAAAGAAAATCCGGCACAGTGCAAGTCTTGGCAGCATCATTGATTCATTCATTCCTTTTCCCAGATCTCCAAGCCCTTTTTGTAGATCAATTGAAAACTATAAGGTCTGTTAATAAAGAGCTTGTAGAGATGGAAGTTTCTACAAGCTTAACCACTATCACAGTCCTGCAGCTGAAACACATCCCACTGAAAGAGTCACTCTCTTATACATTTACACTCTGGAGAGGAGTATCCGTCTGTCTATCTATCTCCCAATAATGAATCTCAGGGAACTTGTGGTTCTTTGGGAAGTTTTATTATTTTTTGCCTTCCCTGCACACAGAGAGGGTAATCTTCAACTATTTTTTCCCCTAATAATACAGTAATTTGCATCCTGTCGCCCCATACATTTTTGTACAATGTAAATATTTGTGTCACATTTCATTTTATTCAGAATACTGAAATTCCCAGGTTTTAGCTCTATCATAATTTCGTGGTTATTTTTCACAGGGTTGGGTAAAAACTATAAAACTACACTGAAGACCTGCATGTTTCTGCACATTTACCCAATTCTTCCCCTTGTTTTTCCTATCCAGAAAAGTCCTTGAACTGGAATGACCATGCTCATGTTATTGAAATCCCCACAAGGCAGAGGGATATGACAGATCCATGGTTTGCTCCCCACAGTGTAAATGAAAAAGACATCTCTAAGTGCATAACACTGTGCACAGGGAAAAAAAAAAACAAAAAAACAAAACAACATCTTCTTTCTTAGGTAAGACACAAATTGACTCACAAACTGTCAGTGTATACCATGGATAGTTTCATTCACAACTGATTGGAGAGGGAGGGCAGATTAAACATTTTCAAGGAAGACACTTTCCCAGGGAGCAGCACAATGCAATTTGCTTTTAAAAACCTATAGAAATCTTATCCAGCCTTGCTGCCAAAGTCTGGCTCACTGGAGTCTGAGTAAAACACATGTGCAATTGCATTAGAGCAAACAAAAGCCTTAAAGCCTGATTTAGACCGAGTGGGACTACTTGATAAAGACCAAAAAGAACCTAAGATTACTTGTTTCTCTGAGCCACCTGTCCTTAACTTTAGATCTTTAGAAACTTAACTTGAACTTAACTTTAGAAAAGAGCCCCCTGAACGTGCAGCACAGACATGATCTGTTATCTGCAGGGAAAGGTGCTGTTCCCACGGCTCTCAAACAACAACCTGAGCCAGGGCAGCAGCTCCCATCATAAAATATGGTTAAACTCATCTATGAGAGCTACAACCTGAAACAACAGATACAAATTCCACTGCTTTTCTTCATGCTCCCAAGTCAGACTGGCCCTTCCAGACAGGGGACCTATACCAGGAATGAGTTTAGTCAAGTATGTGGAAAAAAAAAAAAAAAAAAATCAACTTGTACTCAGGAGCTTTAAAGCATTTACAAAATATTACTACTGACAATGATTTCACATTTGTTAAAGGCCAGGTTTAAAACTCACATGTACTAAAATTGACTCATTTTCAATTTCTTCAGGATGGTGTAACTTCAGTAGCAAAAGTCTTTTCCCCCCACAGTTTCCTTTGAAAATCAGAACTTTTCCACAGAGAGAAATAAATTTATATACCCAGTTATTAATTGAAATCCACATAATGCTATTTCTAGAAACCTAACTTTTCAGAGAGTGCTTTTATTCTTCTCCAAATAACTTCTTTCCATTTTTCTTATGCCATTTCAGAAAGGGGACCAGTAACCAGAGAAGTTTTCATCATGCTACAGTAATCAAACCATTAATTTCTTCCCAGTTTTGCTTTTCAATGAACAGGACAAACATTGCTTTCACAAAGCTTTGGTAAATACTCCTGTACACAATGCAATGCAAGTGGCACTTTGAATCTTGCACATGCACTTTAAAGGGTCCTTCACATAACATAAAATGGAGCAAAATATGCATCCCCTGCTTCTGAGTTTATACTTTCATTAGCAGAACACTTCTTTTTCCTCAAAAGCTGTTAATCATTAATCAGCAAGTCTTGTTTATTTAAAAAGTAAAAGAGGGGGGGGGAAGGAAATAAGGGGAATCAACCATTTCCACATCTGAAATGCCACAGAAATACCCCTTCAGACCTACCCTGAGACAACACAAAGATGGAAGGAAGAGAAAAATTCAATGAATGTAAGTACAGCAGGGCAAAAAAGTACAGGAAATAAACAGGACTTAAGGGAGGTAGCTTGCCAGGGTAAAGCTGCTAAACCAGATTGCTGAGGTGACAAATCTGGCCCTAGAAAATGCCTTGGAACCACCCAGGTCAGCCATTTGAATATCTACATTAATACTGAAATTCATCAGCATCACACATGACCTAAGAATGCATCACTGTGTATCTGCTATGAATTTGTCCTTTTACAACTTAAGCTGGCAAGAAAAGTTGCTGTCAGAAAAATCAGAATCTAACCAGCAGTACAAACTAGTACTGCTAGTCCCCTGCCCACAGTGCAAAAATCTACTGAACACAACTTTTTCTTGGAAACTGGGCTTACATGATGAAGCAATTGAGTGAAAAAAGGACAGTGAAAACTCCCCCAGATACTTTTCTTGTAATTCTCTTTTACTTCTCATGTCCCCAGAAGTAAAATTTCTTAATAATTCCCAGACAGGGCATTGAATACCACCCTCACCATCCTTTGAAGGGGCTTCAGAAATTTCCTTGTAGAGGTCAAAAATCCTGGAAGGTTCAGAGTACATTTAGAGGCTCAAAACATTCTTCCATGGCTGTTTACCACATCAAGGCACCTTTGGCATTACAGCCTGTGCCACCTTGGAACAGTTTGCACCTTCTGCTTTTTCCTGGGGAAAAGAACTTCACGTTCTCAGTGTTGGTCCAGCCCTTGGTGGGTCACAGGAAATTTTCTGCTGTAGCAAGACAATCATCATGAGCATCTCCATGCCCTATATGTAGCCCCATCTCCAGCTCTTAAAAATTAACTTAATTAAAAGGAATAACCAAGAAAATTTCCTAGCCCAGGCACTTTCTAAAAGCTGCCAGCACCTTTCCATGATTCAATGGCAGAGGTGTGTGCCTCCCATGCCCAAGCCTCTCCAGAGAAGTGTGAGGGGCACAAAATAGGCAACAACAGAAATAAGGTTCTGTGAGACTGATTAATACTTTTGCCCATTATTAAATTTTATTGGAGGCTTGGGAAAAGGATGTGGTAAAATTCACTGAATAATGAGGATCCCCTCTCCCCCCCCCCCCCTTCTTCTCCTCTGGAATAAAAATCAGCCTCTGCTGTGCTCATCTGCTCCATGCCTCCTGTCCCTACTCCCCACTCTTCCCTCATTATGTGTCACACAAAACAGAAACTGGATTATATTCTCCCAATTACATCTGGATATCTGACCAGCAGAACCGATGAACACTTTTCAGCTCTAAAATTGCTCCAAAACTAAAAGTGAAATCTTCAACAATTTCGGCATAAAATCAAATCAACAAATTTAAATGGAAATTTTCAGCTCTGATAAAAAGTAATTCAGAATTTCAAAAACTATCAAAGTTCTCTCCTAATGCTCCAGGCGTCTTTCATGAGCTTTTGTATATTAAATTTTTTTTGTCTGCCCGAGGTTGTTTTAGAAAAAATATCCATGTTTTTGATCTGCAGCACTGTGAGCACCATATGAGGTAAATCGTACAAACAGAATCAACTGTGGGAGGAAAACTTCCCAGACAAACTGCAACTTTTTAGACATCCACTCTTTTGGAATTAATTCAGATTTGTGATAATTTATACACTGTTACTTAATAAGATTTACAGTAGTAAAGGCATAAGATTAAAAGGAAATCTGTGGATTTTGAAAATACAATTGAATCTTCTGAGGTCTGAATTTTAATTTTTTTTAAACTATAATACTTTAGATCACAACCTGTGCAGATACATTTTGCTCTTTTTTACCAAGGTAATCGTAATGTTCATACTTCAACCTGGAAATTTACTTACATTCCTCTAGTTTGAGTCTAATGAAAATAAACAATGAAATAGAAAAAAAACAAAGACAAAACAACCCCCAAAAGACTGAAATTAATTAAAAATATTGGAATCAGACTTTGCTATCTCCACTGAGCAGTGAATTAAGCAGTAAACATTTTCACAATACTTCAGAAACATTACTCAGTAAAAGTACATGATGTGGGCTAAGTGGGACCTTCTGATTTGCTAAAATGATTAGTGATGAGAACTCAATTATTTCTGTATGCATGGAGACGAGTGATAGAGTTAACACCACTTTCTCTCATCATCAATGTAAAGTAAAGGTCATCAGCTGGCTACAAAGACCAAAACCTAAAGGACACCATTATATGAGCTCCCAGAAAATCCTGGTCATCTATATTCATCCCTGAACTTTGCCTGCACACCCTGCATGGATGAATATTACTGTCTTAGACAGACAAACAGCAGCAGCTCAACACGGTCAGCAGTTTTGTGTTTCACCACCAAACAAAACATCTTGCCAGCAAAGTGATTTCATTAGCATATTCAAACCACTGGCTGGCTCAGTCTGAAGGTCATTTAAAATTCCTTGAAATATGAGATAAAATTTTAATTCTTAAATCTCACATAACATTTAAAATGCATTATTCTTTAGGAAAGTATCTCATAACTCTCGCTGAAAATTTAATCCACACAACTCGATTAATCATTGCCAAGCAGTGTTAAAACTGAAAAGTGCATCTTCTCAGGAAAAGAATAATCATCATGGTACAGCATGATTTTTGCCCTTCAGTGTCTCCTGTCTCTTAAAGATCTCATTTGTCTCCCCAAAAGGCACTGCTTGAATATTTTGGGTGAGGAAACCATGTGTTAAGCAGCTTGCCCAAGAGAATACGAAATCAGAGGCCAGCCCTGGGGATAGCAGCCAGACCTACTGATGACATTTTGATCAGATCTTCACTTACAAAACTGTACAGTTTTTTAATATATTCCTGTGCCATGGGGAAAAGTGTGACACCTCTCACTAGGCTGAGATAAGAACTCATAAATTCCACTTGCACTTCCTGGGATGTGTCCACAGGCAAAGGACCATGTGAGTCCAGTCTTCAGAATTCAGAAGCCACTGTCCAAGATCTGAGATGATTCAGTCTCTGTGCAAGTTGACAGCTGAGAGAGCATTCTTTTCTTTCAAATATAAATGAGAATGGGGGTTGGAGAGAGGGGACTTTCTGGCTTTTTTGAGAAGTAAAATTATGTCATTTGCATACACACACCTCTTAAATATTGTTCAGGTGGAAGAGGGGAAGTGGGAACTTCCCAGAGCAAAACACAACTCAAACAATAGTGATTGGAGCAACTGTTATTTACAATTTGCATGGGCACAGAAGAATTACTTACTCTTTGAAAACATTCAGATGTTTTCATTTCTCCCCAAGGCAAATATTTTAATGCTTCTCCTTGGAACTGTGTCTGGAGCCCTTTCACAACATCACTGCTCTGCTAAACCCCTTTGAAGAGCCCAACCACAAAGAGACCAGGAGAAGAGGCAGGAACAACAGGGCTTTGAAATTTCCTTTTAAATCCCAGCAGTGCACTTGAGTATGACAGCATGTACATTTAACATATGACTAAAAGCTTCTCTCCATCAGCAAATGTTAAGACCTGAACAAATAGATATTAAAGAAAAAACATCACACCATTTTAAGGTGTTAAAACAAAAAAAGCACAACTGAAATGCATACATGGGAGGGGGAAAGCAGAAGAGGGGGACCCCTTCTGTTCTTTACATAGACTCAGTCCAGGGAAATGAAATCTGGGATTTTTTTTCCCTTCCTGAGCAGTCAAGCACTCCCCAGCTTGTTCTTCAGTGCCTGGAGTAGCCCCTCAAGGAATGGATGCTTCCAGGCCATACCCTTTCCCTTCACCTTCCAGATCAGGACCATCTGAGGACTGCACAGGATCTCAGGAGCTGGGCTTTTAATGAGGTCTCTGTTAGGACATTCTTGCAAAAGCTGCCTTAATTCAGGGGACTCTCAGAGTACAGACCACAACACACAAAACCTAGGGACTTTAAACATGATTTTTCTCTGTGCACTCCTTCCTGTTTGGGCAAGGATTGCACCAGAGTGAAAATCTGCTACCTGTCATTGCAGCCTCCTCTGGCAGAGGAAGGAAAAAGAACACAAACTGACCACCATTCCCTACACCTTTTACACCATTTACCAGGATATTGCAGTGGATGAGAGAAATAAAGGAGTTATTTCAAGGAAAACATAAGCCAAACTCCTGCTGTAACTTAAGACTTAACACAAATAACGTTCTTTGTAAGCCATTGTCAAACTATTGGGTTTTATTTTACAATAATAATAATTATCCATGTGTGATGTTGAGTAACAAGTCAGCAACACAGAGGATTCTGTGCAGATTACATGCTCCAAAAGTGTTATACACAGGGAAATATTAACTTTTTCTAACCACACACCTGGACCAAGGCTGTGCAGATGCAGGAATAAAAGGAGCCCCTTATCCACATAACACTAAGGAAGAATTCCAAGAGATTTCCCCTCTCCATTCACCCTCAGGTCAGTATGGATAAGTATTTTCAAGCAAGCAGAGGGACATGATTTGTAAATAGCATCTCTGAGGTCATGATGGTCTATGCTGATCATGCTGCCATGATCCCACCACTGCCCTACAAAGTGTATTTACAGCCATGGACTGCAACAGACCTCAACAAACTTCAACAAACAACAGATCTAAAATAAAACAACAAAATAAATGGCCACTTTTACAAACTGACCTGTGACACGATCCATCATAAACCACAAGAAAAACCTGAAGCCATGAGCCTGTACAAAACATGTTACCCTGAAAAATGGAATTCAGCCGAGTGCATCTTCCCAAAGCTCCTTGGATGATCAAACAGACATGGAAATTTTCCCCTTTCCTGCCATTACCTTATTAATACTCTTTGTTGTTTTCTCCTTTTTTTCAGACATTGCTTTCCCCCCGACTTGGAACTGGCTATAATTCCCTTTTCCAAACTCCCTCCAGCTACTCAGTTGATTCAAGCACATTGTGCAAAATCACTTGCATTGGAGAACATCTTTTTCCTGTTGCCCAGTAAAACCTGAAACTACAGGTTGAACAAAAGTATACAGCATGTTAAATAAAAGATGGGCATGTCTGAAACAAAGTCTATATTAGCACAATTTTTTCAGAGATTTGGCATATCCCAACCTGTTTATATTTAACTAGAAGTGAAATTGGGTAGTGAATTACTGTATTTTCAAGGGAAATAAGAAAGTAGTGAAAAACCCAGCACATCCCTGCCACAAAACTACAGTAAAGGAAAAAAACCACCACCATTGTCTCTGCCACTTAGCATTTAACAGAAGCAGATCAGAGTAATACCTTCATATCCCAATTACTTTTATTTGACACTAGTTTTATAAAATATAAGTGGAATTTTTTCAGAACTTCCCTTTGGATTTTCTCAGACTGAGTAAACATCTCCTTTCCCCGCAGGAGAGGGGTTTCCTCAGACTGAATAGACACCAACTTTGCAATTCCAGTCCTGTTGGAGCTGTTTAAAGTACCTGGTGCTTTACCTGACTGCTCCTTTGCAGAGAGCATGCAGGTGTTTGCCTCCCTCTCTGCACCCCAAACACAGAGCAAAAGGAACATGAAATCAGATCTCCCTTCTCTATTTCGGTACACTGAGAGCACGGTGACTTTTTAAAATGTCTGGGAGGAAAAAAACCCCAAAACGTTTGATTTTTTTAACATCATCATGCTGACAGGATTCACAGCTATTGGTATTTATTCTGTTTTACAGTTTTCATGCAGGTCATCAGCCGAGCAACCTGAATGATGAATTAAGTCCTTACAATTAAATTCTACTTCTGCTCATCATGACTGTTCTACACCAGCCTGAAACAAATTGTCTTAGTGTCCCCAAAAGATTTAAGAGAGATTAACAATGTTAATTCTCTTTAACAGAGAAAGATAACTAAGAAATAAGAAATTACAGAAAAAAAATTTCTAGCAATGCCTGTGATAACTTCTCATCTCCACATAGCAAACACAGTACCTGAACAGAAGATTTCCACAAAGCCATCTCTTAATCTCTTTCTTAATCCAACACTCAGCCTCATCTTCATGTTTGCAAAACATAACCACTTGTTCTTTTTTTCCCCTCAAACTGTTGAAATCTTGTCCATATCACCTACAGAATATTCTTCTAAATGAATAGCAAGATGTATTCCCAATAGCAAGCCATTTTTCAAGAGGCAACAAACTTTATATAGAGAATAAATAAATTTATAAAATGAATACTTCATATCTAAAGAGAGAACTAATTGATATTACTAAGTGCCTCCACCTGTCAGAGGATTTTATTAATAGCTTTGCTTTAAATAATCATTCTCAGGTAAAGATTGCTTATTTAATTTTCACTGTTTGCTCAATGGTTAAAAATTATATAAACCACCAAATTATCACACTGAGTTGTGTTTGTTTCAAAAATATCCCCTTTGGAGTGAAAGATACCAGAATGATGTTAGAAAGGAACATTAGAAAGGAGTTATATGCTGACACAAAACTATTTGTCATAGAAAAGGGAAGCAAGACACCATTTTAGTGAGAGTTTGGATTTAAACACATCAAAAATCTGGAGAAATTTCCATGTTCTTACATTAAATTGCATGTTAAAAATAAGGCTGCTAATCTAAAAGAAGTTGTGGCAGCATGCTTTGCTCTCACTGCCAACTCTCAAAAGGTGACTTCTGCAAGACTGGAATTTTTCTGTGATCGAAAATCATCTTTTAAACATAGGAAAATCCACGGGGGAAAGGGCAAAACTTGCAACATATATTTGTTTGTATGCAAATGGATTCTCACACTTTACAGGTTTGCTTTGGACAGAGGGATAGAGCTGATTGTGTGCTTTTATCACACAGCTGAAACACAGAAGCTGTTCAATATCTGTACAGCCTCCTTCAAAACTGAGATGCTTTTAGTTTCATGAAAGGACACTCTAATAATTCTCACAGTTTTCATAAATATTAGTAATTTTAAGTAAAGCTTAAGAAACAAAAATATTAGAAAAAATTGCATAGTGAAAGCCATAAACAAAAATCCTGGAAATCATTTTTGTCACATCAGTAAGCACAGAATATAAGAAGCACACCCTGGTACCAGGGGGTGTTAGATGAGGATAACTGGTACAGATTACAAATATCCATCTGGCATGCAAGGTTTTCTACTGTTCTTCTACCAACGCAAATTAAATATGGGTTAATATTCGAAGTAACAGTTTTTCACTACTGTGAAGAGGAAAGTACTGTTAAAACCTTCCATTTGGAAAGCTTGCCACCTTTTTTGTGCTCTCTGTAGTGAGACCTGTAGCTTTAAATATGACAAAAACATGCCTCAAAAATGAGCAAGAGCTGAGGTTCAGTGTCATATCTAAGTGTAATCTTTGAATAACTTTCACTAAGAAATAAAATTTATTTATGCAACATATAAAACTTTCTTAGCAACTGCTTCAACACAGTTATCACAAAAATAAACTTACTTAGTACCCATTTACTTTTAGATTTATAATGTAAACTGCACATTCATTTAAACTCCCTTTTAGCTCCTCAGAAACACTCTTCCCTGCATTAAATTTTTAAAGATTTTTTTTTTAATTAATGAAACAGTTAATAAAACATGATTATGATTATCACCACCATGGTGGTAAATGGAAAAAAAAGATGCTCAGATACTTCAGTGTGAAGATCACCTACAGAAAAAGCATGGACCTATGAATGCATGTGACAGGCAAACTTTCATGTCAAATAACTAGGAAAAAAATTGTGATTTGGGCTTAAATGAAATAAACTGAAAGGTTAATAAAAGTAATTGCTTTGGTTTTTTTCTTACTAATTGAAAAATAAAGGAGCTATAAATCTATTTCAAAATTCATCTTTCATAAAAAGAAGTAGCTGACAGCATTCAGATTTTACAACACATTGAATTGCAGATTTTACAACATACTGCATTCCGTCCAAAGAAAAAATTAGCATAAAAATGAGTCAGCTGTTATGAAGACACCAATTAAAAAGGGCTGTGCAGTTATGCATACACACCTCTGCATTGTACTCTTTCCATAGCATTGGCTTGAATTTTTGGCACATCAGAAATCAAAAGTAAGGGTTCTTTGTGTCAGCAGGATTTTGCATCTCCATTCAAACTAAAGCAGATTGGATAAATGAATGCTGTCACAGTCAATCCAATATCCAACTCCATGGAGGTCTCACCTTGTTTTTCCATAGAGGGCCACTTCAAAATAAACATATTCCGGGAAAGACACTAACATGTAAGCTCTTCTCTGTTGATTCTTTATATGCTTAACCTTTTTTTTGTCATGTATTCTCTAGCCTACTCCTTTCTTGTATGCCCATATCTGTCTCATCATCACTGCTCATCATCTTCTTGAAGATACTAATAAATATGGATTATTGAAAAAATGCTTTTTTGTTTTGGTGGGGTTTTTAAAAGATATCAAAGCAATTTTCCCTTGTTCTTCTCTCATAAAAGTAGAATTGGTGAAAGTGTTCATAAATATTCATCTGAGACTCCTTCTAACCATAAAAAATTTGATCCTGAGGTGTCAAAGCCAGGCAACTATAAAATAGCAAACATAACAGACAAAGGCTAGGGCAGTCTCAACAGGTTATAGCTCAACACATTTTTTTAATGAACAGATTTTCAAAAGTCTTGACAAAAAGAAGAGAGACATTCAAATACCTTTAAAGAAACAGCTAGAAACCTAGAAACCAAGGAATCACCTGCCTCCTCTCCAATGCCCACACACCTGAATAGGGAAGGTGGGGAGACAAGTAGAAAATAATTATTTAATGAACTGGAGGGAGATAGAGGGGAAAAAAGCAAAACCAAATGAAAAAAAAAAACCACAACAGACAAAAAAAAATGAGACAGAGGGAACCTTCTATGCTCCCTATCCTTATACCAAAAAAGAAAGAAGAAGTAGTTTCTCCTTGCAGAACTGTCCCATGAGCCCATATCCGCAATCCAACTGAATCCACCTGAAAATTAATTGCATTAGGTTCAAAAGAGAGGCATGAAAAATGGGATGGAGCAGGACCAGAGAGCACAGACTTTATGGCCTTCAGTAAAACCACTCTGCTATGTCAAGTTCCCTTCAAACATCTGCCCTGCAGGTCCCCACGATGCTGTTTGGGTTTTGCCTTTTGTCTTTTACACGTTCTCTGTATTCTTCACACATCTATTTGTAACTCTGTCACCTATTGTGTTAGTAGCTAGTTTTCCCAGTACTTCTCCATGGCTTTTCCCTAGGCAGAAAGACAAAACAAATTCCAGAGCCCCAAGCTCTGGGAGGTACAAGGCTCCATGCTACCTTGGGAACCAAGGCTGAGAACAACTCTTGGAGATAGATTCTCATGGACAAAGTACAGCCAGTGCTGAAGGGGGCTCCAGAGAAGGGGCTTGACCTGGGGGGAATTGCATCCCCACTTGTCCTCCTAATTGGTGCTTTTTGTCAATTATGATAATTTCTTAAAATCTACAAAAATGTACTCACCCCTGAGTGGGGGGGGGAGGGGGGGGGGGGGAGCTTTTGTGGATAACTTCCTATAACTGCTCCTGAATGCCTTCATTAAAGACCCCCTTTCATATCCCCTCCTTACTAAAATGATCTCGAGTTTCATTTCAAGGCTGGGAAAAAGCAGCACTCACACCTCACATTTGGAAAGTGTTCCCTTCCCTGTGGCTGCCACAGGGATGTCTCAGACCTCCCCTATGCCCCAGTTATCAAATGGCTGCTCAAGCAGCAGATGGCACACACTGCACAGGGTTTTACAACAGCAACTGCCAGGAGACAGCTGGTCACTCTTGTGCTGTGCCAAAAATCCATGTTTTGCAGAAGACAATGATTAGCTCCTGAGGCAGGCTGGCAGTGGCCAGCACAGAGCTGTCACACTCACCCCACACCTTTTGGAGCAGAGAACATCTCCTGACCTCCCTGAGACTATTCACCTCTGAATCTGAACATGGATATAAGCTTTCAATGCCATGTGGTGCAGAAAACCTTCAAGGCAGCAGAGGTGCTATAGGCAAAGGGAGCCCCTGGGATGGGGGCAGCAGCACTATTAATGTGACAACTTGCAAATCACCACAGCTTGTGTGTTTGGGTTTGAGACAGAAATAGCATGGGCTGTTAGGAAATCCAGAGCACCTACCTCTGCCTGTCACCTTAGCCATGCTCTGGAGTGTTTCATCAGAAAATTGAAAAATGAACACAAAAAGCATCCTCCTCAGACAAAATAAAGGCTGTGTATCATAAGATTTCTTTGAATGCTGACTTGAGCTCTGGGCACAAAAAAACCTACTCTTTTCATCCCAACCAGCTTTTGAAATGCATTTCTGGATGAGCTCTCCAAAGCTGCTACAGGCAAATTGAAAACCTGGAGTTTTAATGGGATTGCCGAATTCAGCTCTTTCAGGTCCCTTTGAAAAACCAATTGCTAAAGCAGCTAAAAAAATCTTTCAGTAATCTAGAACTGAGCCTTGGCATTTTATAAAATTTAAGCAATGCTCTTTGAATATTTGGCGATTTGCATAATCTGCAAATAAACTGGCAGCAAAGCCACACAAATTAAATTCAAGAAAAACAACAACTATAGCCACACTCAAAACAAATTTCCATGACAACAACAACAAATTAAAAAAAAAAAAAAAGGAAACCATTTAACCAGAAGAAATACTCCTGTAGTTTTAAAGAGTATTTCTACTTTCACTACTCTTGTAGTTCATTTGTGATTCAATGGGAGGCAAAAATCAAGTTATGGCTGTTGTTGCCAGCAGGGAGCAGTGCCAGCAAAGCATTATCCCGATTTCCCAGCAGGATGAGACTGCTGCAGCTGCATTTTGTGTGTGCACATCTGCTGGCACACCAGGAGCTCTCTCCCAGTGGTGTGGATTATTCCAGGCTGGACTACACAAAATACAAGCAGCTGAGCCCAGATCTCAGCTAGGGAGAAGGTGCAAGGTGAGCTCAGCCCATTAGAGCTGGCAACTCACAAGGATTTACAAGAATTGATTTCTTCAAACAAATGAACCATCCAACAAGCAGAAACAAACATCTAGCTGAAAACCACCCCAAATCCCACAATACAAAAAAAGCCCAACAGATTGTAAGAAAGGTACAAAGCCAGAGGAGCAGAGCTTGGTTTCAGTCCTCTGGCTAATCTTGGGTGGATATCTCAGGGTGGAGGAAAGGACAAAAAACCAGCCTAGTTGTCAAAATCAGAGTAAAGAATAGGGGGGCAGGGGGAACAAAACCAGCTTGTGGCCAAAGTGGGACTAATTTTCCATTTATTTCTAAGGCTGATTTATTTAACTTAACTTCAGAGATCTACAGTGAAGATGCCAGCAGCTGAGCCTGGTGCCTCAGACTTTTTTTATAATCAATACTGAGAAATAAGTACTTGAGGGACCAATTGTCTGATCCATTTTCAGACTACATTCTTTTTTCCCCCCAGATGAGTTGAACTGGAACAAAAAGTGCCTATTTCTCTCTTTTGACAACAAAACAAACCCAGAAAAACCAGGTCAGACACAACAGGCCTATATACACATTTTCTCAGTGAAAGTTCTCTCCCCAGAGCTCTGAAAAGCCATTAACATTTCTTTGCACAATTAACATCACCAGTTCAGAAGCAACCCAGCCACATGCTTATCAAACGTCCCTCCATCTTACTAGGATTAAAAAAAAAAAAAAGCATCTTGATACTCCAAAGAATAAAACTTTTCTCCAACATTCTCAAGCCATTTTCATCACCACTCATCCCCCAACACTACTCCTGTCATACACTGGTTTAAAATATGAATGATTCCTGGCAAACAGAAAAAACTTCATGCTTTAATTGCATTAAAAATCCACTTTAATTATGTGACCACCTATTGAGAGAATAAGTTAAGTGATGAGAACTGTATAAGCCAAGAACAATTAATCAAGCTGAATGACTGAGTAAAGCTGAGAGCATTAGCCTCTAAGTATTTGATTTAATCCTTTGATAGAAGCATCTCATATACATATCAATAGTAAAAATTGTGAGAGAACAACAGGAAAAACTTAATTTTCTCATGGGTTAAACTCTCAGGCTTAGACGATGTTCTGAATATAAAGGGTTCAATATTCCAAAAATCTTAAAAATCATTGGTCTCAAAGCTATATTTATTTGATGTCTTGCAGAACTAAGTCATAATTGCTCTTAGATGAGCACACTGGGAAGAAGAGTTTCTTCACTCATGATGTTTAGCTTAATATATTCATTTCTATTTCAGCATAAACTGATAAACCTGCGGGAATAGTTTAATCCATCTCAATTAATCACACAAAAATTACAAGTCTTTGTCCATTCAGGTTTCAATACAGTACTTATTTTAATCACAGTAGCACCTAGCACACACTGTCATCTCATGTGCTGACATTGTGAGCACTCATATTTTGAAGAGAACACTTAAAGAATCAAATGCTTTAGAACAGTCAAGTCATGGCAGCGCCAGTGAACCAGTCAAAAGACTTCTCCTACTGAAAAGTCATGTGGTATAGAGTTTTCACTTTCTAAGAGCACAGGACACTTGCTAAAAACGTGAATGAACACTGCTCAGCACTGATTTATTGTTTTGTAGACAAACAGAAGAAGGATTTTAAACACTGAATACATTTATAATGCCTGAGAAGAGGGCATTATATCACTATAGTGATCACTGTCGCAGAATCCCAGAATCATTAAGGCTGGAAAAGGGCTTTCAGTTCAACCTTTGGCAGGTCACCACTTCATCAACTAACCCACAGCACTGGGTGAGATTTCCTGTTGTTTCCTGAGCCCTTCTAGGGATGGTAAATTTGACACCTCCCCTGGCTGCTCATTCCAGTATTTAACAACCCTTTCAATGAAGAGATTCCTCCTGAAGTCCAGCCTGAGCCTCCCCTGGCACAGCTCCAGGCTGTGTCCCCTAGCCTGTCTGTCCTATGCCACTGCAGCTTTGCTTCCAAACTTTGAGGCTGCACAAGGACCCTGCAGAAAAAAAACCATCCCAACCCAGAGTGTGTGTGTTTTGAACTCCAGCTCCAGCAGTTGCAGTGCCACTCTGCTAAGTTCATGTGCTGAATCAATATCTTAATTTAAGGGTCAGTACTAATGTTCAGGACAGCTGGAAACTGCTCTTGATTCTGCTCCCATGCTAAGCTCTTCACATCTCTATATTCTTTGGTATCTTACCAGATAGGACTAAAGAAGGAGCTTATGTACAGTAAAAAAAACCATAAGAGACAACAAACCTGTGACCAACTCAGTTGTTTTTGTATTTACCTTCATTATTCTGTAATATTTTTCTCATGCATGGCATCCATATTAATACAATCTGTCTTCCCTCTGCTGATTCTTCATCTGATATTCAGTCATTAATTTTGATATTTGTCCACCTGGAAAGACAGCAAAAAAGAGAAACCACTGTACTTCAAGCAGCTGTTTAGTGACCTCACTAGTTCAAGGTTCAGTAAGCCAGGATTAAGTCTAAATATATTTCAACTGATTCCATCTTGGCTAGATAATGACACTTCCCAATTCTCCTCCAGAATATAAAACACAGGAACAGTGAGGATTGACTCTAAATTATGACTGTACATGACAACTTCCTAAGCTCCTGCTCCTTGGACTGTTTCTGGAGATGGATAACTATGATTTCAAAGGGCATGACTAGCTGAATGAGCTGGGTTTTTCCCAAGGAAATCCAGTCAGTTTTCCTGCTACTGGAGAGCTACTACCTCTCAGATGGATAGTGATTTCTAGTTATGGATCAGGAAAGTGTAGCATGCTGCTAAGCACAGAGGAGAATAATAACCAGAGCTCAGATACTCAGAAAATCCACAGCTTCCCAGGGTTTTAACGAAGAACACCATCTGTCCTATGTTTTTCCATTCTGATCTTCAGGTTTCCCCTGCTGAGAATTTCCTTAGATTTGAAAGCTCCTGAACCTTGGCTAATTTCCCCAACTCCTTCCCTAAGGGAGATCTCTCTTGCTTTTGCTTTCATTTGCACTGTGACCTCTTCCCAACTACAGTCAGAAACCATCATCCTTTCTGAGCATTGGAAATAGATCTTTGACAGAAATTACTCTCCTGGAAATTCAGTAATATAATTTGAAAAATAGTACCAGAAAGCTGCATATTATAGTAACAACAACTGATTAGATTGTGTCAAACCCTAAGAACATTTTCTGAATCTCAGTGATTTGGGAAAGCAACCAGCTCATGAAGAAAAGAATTAAAATTCCAGAGAGCAGCACCTGTATCCAGAATGATCTAAAGAAAGAGAATCAGAAAATGAATACTCCTAACAAATAATCAGGAATTAAGTTATAAAACAATCCTCACTACTTATGGATCAAAAGCTGGATAAAACATAGGGAACTGGCCACAAGGACACAGAGTGTACACAGTGTGTGTACCTTCCAATAAGAACTTCAGTTCTAGTTGTGCAGGGAATGAGCTGGCTAGTCCCCACTAGCCAAGAAATCAGGACTCATGGCACACCTGCAGATATGGTCAGTCAAATCTCTCCCTCTATTTCTCTCCTGTTTCAGACATCAGGCCAACATTTTATTCTGCTGCTCTGCATGGTTAAACAGAGAGAGGGCTCCAGCCCAGCACACTGAAATGTTTTTGAGCCTGTAGTTCAGACTGCTGATGGCTCATAAAACAGCAGAAGGTGGACTGTGAAATGCTTGCTACACCAGCCCCTGCTCCAAATGCACATTCTCATACACAGAGAAAAAAAAGCAAAACAAGGAATAAATAAAGATAAGAGAATGTTCCAACTTCTGCTTAATATTTTCTTAGTTAAAAGCAAATGCTGTGGCAAAGCTGCAAACACAGAAGGCAAGCTAGTCCCTAGATTAAAAAAAAAACTACAAAAATCAAGAAAAAGTACAAGAACCCGTTTCCCTTAAAGGATGCCTTGCATGCCCCTGGACTTCAGGGCTGTCAAGTCTCTAAAAAACTGCTTTCTCTTCAGGAAAACAGTAAAGGAAACTTTTTTTGGTAGAAGTAGCCTTCTCTTGAATTCTGTGTTAGCCTGCACTGACACAGCCTGTTTGGGATGTGCAGAAATAGAGCTTTGTGCTGTTGCCACTGAAACCCATAAATGTTATTCTCAATGAATTCAGAATCCAGACTTTAGACAATTAATTCTTGTACAAACCAAAAAATATGACTTAAGCACTGATTGAAACTGACAGATTGTTTTTCTCCCTCAGCCCAATCCCTATAAGACCAAGTTGTTCCAACTAATTTCCTGACAGGCAGGTATCCAGAGCACAAACAAAACTCCAAATTGACACTGGCATTCTCACCAAAAATCTTAGCAGAGATCCAGAGAGCAGAGCAAGTTTGCCGGCCCTCCCAAATATAGTCCAACATAAATACAGTCCCAAAATATGAAAATAGGATTTTCAAGGGAAAAAGCAAAATATTTACTGTCTCTGCATGAGTGTTCCATACTCCTCTAAAAGCTTCTGGTTCCAAAGTACCACTCACTGCCTTTAGGGGCAGCAGGTAGAGGGGAGCACCTGAATTGGTGACTGGTGGTTTTTAGGACTTTTCTTGTGCTCTCTGGAATTTAACTGTCTGGCCTTCAGTTCCTCAGTTTCTGAAAGGAAACCCTTATTCCTTACAAGCTTTAAGATCCCTGGATGAAGAGCCATTTGAAAACTCTTATTATTCTCAGGAAAGATAGAAAAGAAACAAATTTTAATTTGTTCAGTCATCTCTGGTAGGACACTTAGCTATTCCTATCTTATTTCCATCATTCATATTTAATTATAGTTAATAAGCAAACAAAGTAAAACAAACACAAGGAAAAAACTCCTTAGGTGTTTTTTAGATGAGATCCCTCAGTGCCACTGAAATGTGCAGGAAAACTGACAGGGGATGAACTTTTAAAGTGTTTTTATGAAAAGGCTGAAGTACTCCTCCTCCTCTCCCCAACACACAGAACCCAAAACACACGTCAATGGGAGCATCTGTTCTTTACACTCCAGGAGCTGAAATCTGTCACAGGAAGAACCCAGGGTACTTTAGCTGTCAAAATTTCCTCTTTTTTGTTACTTATAAAGTAGTAGAAGTGAGGATTTTGAAAACAGAGGGTGAGCTATATCCCAAATGCTATATTTAGATCGTATAAGGCATAAATTTCAGGTTATAGTTTCAAAAACATCAGAAAGGTTGAATTGGCATTTTCAAAAGATGTTGTGCTCACAGAGGAAGTATTTCCACGCAGGTCAGCAGAAGCCTGAACCTTGAAAAGTTTCAAATCCTCTAGGTCTCTAGGAAGAAGATGAACACAGAAGCCCAGCAAGTCCTTTTGAAGAAGGGGCCTCTCTGTGTGTCCCCCAGGAGTTCAGCTCCTTCCCTTCTTTTCTGGGTCTCTGCTCATTGCCACAGTGAGAAGGCAGCACCCAGAGGGGGTGAATCCAACCCACACTCAGCACTGTGTTTCCAAGCTGCTACAGCCTCACACCACTGGAATTGAACAGAAATGGGTTTCCACAATGCCCTCCCCCATGGCAGCTGTGGATGCACAGATGTCTGGCTCTGAAAAGTCCACCAATGATACTCTGATTCTGCTTGCCTTGATTTCTGTGCTCATTATTTTTATGAAAGCACTGTTCTAGAACTTCACATCCTTGCAAGGGAGCTGTTAACTTCAGCAGAAAAAACTTCCCACTCTACAAGACTACAGGTCCACTAATCTGTCTACATTTTCTGTTTGCTGCAGATGAAATGCTCTTTGCTGTGCCTCAGAACATGGGCAGCGATGGGGAAACAAAGCAAAGCAGTAAACACATTTACTACCTTCACTGTTATACAAGTAATTCTCCTAAATAATGCAGTTCAATACTGCAATGATTTCCTATTGGATGAAAGTGACTCAAATATATACATATATATACACACACAAATACAGACATATCAAGGAAGTCTTATAGAAAATGTTAGGTGAATAATTTTTCTAGCTTGGTTTGTTTTGGTTTTTTTTCTAGTGGTCACTGATATTTGATTCATTTTCTTTAATTTTCAAACTTCATAAATTAAAAAGAATATAACCACATTCTTAAGCACTGGTTGGTCTGGTTTTTGCCTTTATTTTGTTATAACTGGATATATCAAGATAGAAGCCACTCTAATACTGAGAATGCATACAGGTTTCAAAGTGCCAGGCTCTGGGTATGCTGACTGCTAAGTTTGTTTAGCACTACATTAGCTGCCTTTTTTTTGCCAGTCATGTCCTACTAGGAAATTCTCTATAAACAGAGATAATCCTGCAGAGAAGTTTGTAACAGCTGATGCCAAAAAATAAGCCTGCAAAATAACCTATCATTCTCTTGAAATAAAGAAAAATGTACTATACAGCCTTAGAATGAACCCAGATTTAATACCAGCAAATTATGACTAGCTTCAGCAACAGGTGTCTGCCTGCAGTCATCTTCTGTGTGAGATGTAATAAAAAAAGCAATAAATAAAATTACCTTCTCCATTTTAAAGTCTTAGAACTCCAGATTTCAAAAATGTAATTCTTTACTCTCTGAGAGAAAGAACACAAGGCATTGTATTCCAGTGCCCTCTTGATGAGCAGATCAGATTCTCCTGGCTGGCTTCCCTCTGCCTTGGAGGCATCCTGGCCAGCAGGTTACTCAACCCTTTTTAGGTGGGGCAGTCCCAAGCCCTTGGCTCTGTCCTCACTCCCCTACAGGTGCAAAAAGGAGACAGGAGGGCAGCCCAGGGATGCCCAGAGTGGTTTTTCAGCTGGTTAAATTAACACTTCAGGAAGAGAGTACACATCAAAGGAGGCTGGATGGGGCTCTGAGCAACCTGCTCTAGAGAAAGGTGCCCTTGAACACAGCAGGTGGATTGAAAATAGATGATCTTTAATGTCTCTTCTAAGCCAGACCACTCTGTGATTCTATGATCTGCACCACTTTGGTCATGTTGGCATGATGGAGGAGTGGTGGAGACAATTTCAAGGATGGGATTTTCATTTAATTCTCTGGTTAAGCCATCCTCATCAAATTTCTGGGCACTCCAGGCGGGTAAATACAAATTATGTATGTGTTGTAGTTTGCTTCTACAATTTTGGCTTGTGGTAGACACATCTTTGAATTTGGAACATCTTTTTTTTTCTAGAAATGTCCAGGGTTGAGCAGGATTGACACACTTCAAGTACAGGTGCAATTTCTCAAGTTGGAAATGGCGTTTCCCTGATACCTAAGCGTGCCTGCCACTCAAGAGGAAAAATACCCACTGTTAATCAGTCTTTGATTTACAAGTACAGGCTTCTCTCTAATGGACCTGACTTAACACATTAGAATTCTGCCCCCTCCCCCCACCAAGATAAAAGTAGCTCAAAACTCCAAACAAAAGAAAACATAATAGAATATTTTTTTACTTCACTCTTTGGGTTGAAGTTAACTGTACCAAATCACATACATGGGGAGCTTAATTCCAGGTATAAACAGTATAGGCAAGGAAAAAATAAATATATATATATACATATTTAGTAAGGAAAAATCTCTATATTGCTGATGCACCCTGCCTTGTGGTGGCACCTTACTGCCAGCAAGGAAAAGGTGTAGGTGTTCCCTTGACAAAAACCCAACCATAAACCCAAACACAACAGCCACACCAAAATCATGTCTGTTGGTCCTGTAGCACTGGATTTTATGAGATGAATCCATGCTTTGTTAAAGAGTATTTATTCCCTCGTACTGCCTTTCAAAAAATTAATTGAATAACCCTCAGGTTTCAAGTGTTTCAATCAAGGCATACCTAACCACTTTCCTTTCTAGTCCAAATCCTCTCTTTTGCAGACATCATTGTCCAAGCCTCTGCCTCTCATTTCTATGCAATAGATAAAAAATCCAGAAAGTGCCATCATGCCCTACTGAAACCTGGAATCCAAACCACATCAAATTTAGTGAACTGACTGCATCAGTCAGTATATGGTGACCAGTACCTGCTTCCCAGGCTGTTAATGTTCATGTGCTTGGACAGAAACAGCTTTGCCCAGATTATGGGCATTACTTTCTGCAGAGATCTCCTACATTATTTCACTCACCTCTCAGAAGGCAAACACATGGTGGTTTTGTATTTCCAATGAGCTCTTTATGTCTAGATAAGCTGTGGCCATCTCCTGTTCATCACACAGCATGCAGGGAAGTGGCAAATGCTCAGGATGGAGGCATGACAAAACAGAATATTTTCCTTTACCTTCCTAAATTTGGTTGTGGTCTCAGAACCTGCACTGAAGCAGGTTCATTGCCTGCCTTGGAGAGACAGCAAATGTTCTCCATAAGCCACACATCCCTTCCTAATCCTCTCCAGACATTTTCTAGGAGGTAACAAAACATTTAACTTGAGAGCTGTTGTGGACTTCTATACATGACAGCTATCAAGATAACCAGCAACTAATCACTGCATTTTGGGTTACACTGGAAACAACAAACACAGATAGAAAATATTATTTTAAATTCCTGACAGGACAAATAGATGCAAAAAAAGAAAAAGGTGATAGGTCTAGTGGCACTGATATATTTATCTCAACTCTTTCTGTGGTTATTAGGACACCTACCAACTCTATGGATAAAATGGAGATTGTCAGAAGCTGAGAATGGAAGTTAATTCCTGTAAGGAGCAGAAGAGCATAACATTCATTAGGTCATTGATATTTCATGAAATAAAGGTCAGGTGTCACAGCCAAGGCCAGAGTGGGAAGTCACCTATAGATTCCCATTTGACTGTGAGAAGGATAACCTTGTCCTTAAACAAACATGTCTTTCCTTCAGAGGAGACAACTGAAATTAAATGAGGTTTTTGCCATGGAAATGATAATTGAAGTTGACTGAAGGCTTCAAAATCAGTGGTTTATTTAGATAGCAGTGGTTTTAGAGAAATAACAAAAAGAACATGCTGCTTGTACATCTCTGAGCACTTTCCTAAACTTCAAACCTGATTTTAGGTCTGTAAAATGCTCCATAAAATAAGGCCCAAGTAACAGCTTCTGTCTCTCTGGACATTGCTGTAAATAACAGCAGCAGCAGGCTGGGATCAGCTCATAACCATTCTGATCCTTTCATTTGCAAGGTCATCCATGTTATTGCTTCCTGCCCTGTTTCTCTGATGTAAATCTATTCAGCTATTCCCTATTTAGTTAAATCCAAGGTGGGGATATTAGATGAAATCCTAAAGAAAGATGCTAATATAATATTATTAGGATATATTATATATGCAAATATATTATATTAGGATTATACATTATATGTAATAATCCTAATATAATCCTCCACAAGGTATTAACACACTGCTTTAAATTACCCAAATTCTTAGCAATTATTAGCCAGTTAATCCACACTTTGCTGGGTATATGTAAATGGTGAGCAACGAACATCTCTTAGGTGGATCCTCTTCCCACATTTCTTGAAACCATTACAAGAAACACACTGATTTTGAAATGTGAAAATTTTCTTTTACATTTGCAAATTTAAATGTAACAGAGCACACTGTTCTGTTCTGTGGGAAACCCAAATGAACACTGAGAAATACATTTTTAATTGGATTTTTTCAGTTTTTTGGTAGAGCTAAGAGTCAGAATTTTATCCCATTTGGAGAGGAAGTTTGAATAGTGTGCTCCTAATGGACTATATGGAACTCCATGTCCATATAATGGTTCCCACACTGCACAGGAGAATGATTCTGATCTATCCATCCAGCATTAAAATTATACTTTTTAAAGCCAAACTGTCCCTCATGGAATGAAGGCTCAGATTCTTTATAAAAATACATATTTGATTAATAGTTGATTGGCATGGATCCTTTCTTAGCATGAAAAGTCAGAGCTCTTACAGAATTTCTGTTTAAAATTGTGAGTAAAATCTTCCTCTTCTGGTAATGTACATTGATCTACAAAATTATAGCATGCCTAAAACAACTATGCACAATCAAAAGAATGTAGCTAATTCCTTAGAATATTTCTTGATTTTCTCCCTTCATTTACTTGGGGAATATAGAACTTTCAAAATACTTGCTTCTGCAATCATTTCAATACCCTATTTATAGGGTGAAACAGAAAAATAAAATTTGCATTTGGACTCCATCATAAGTTGTACAACATTATGGTTACTACTATTTTGATTTAATTACTCCTATTTATGCTGCATACCACCACAGCAGTGAAAATTATTAATCACATAATAGATTATTAAATTCAGAATTGGCTCAAATTCAAGCATGCAAGCTAACTATTTATTTGTGCATTCAGACTAGTAAAAAAGCCCCACAGAAACAAAAAAAAAAGCCCCAACCAATTCCCTTTTGTCTCAAATTTTGAAGTGATTGCAAATCAACCCAGATTCCAGCAGTAAATAATTTTTGTATACCATATTCCTGTCTCCATACAGACAATAGCTGAAAGAGGCACCATGGAAAGAATTTTCTCCGCTTTATAGTAATTTTTTAAGCCTAGGTTTTCTCAAGAATAAAAGGCAGTATCAAACTGAAAGTTTATACTGTAAAATCATAAAAAGTCTTGCACATTAAAATTGGAGCCTTGGATTTCACGTGAGATATACATCATGGTAGACTACACAAACTGCTGGAAAAAAAANAAATTAATTATAAAAACAAGGATGTTTTGGGGTTTCAAATACCATGTCAAACATCTAAAGTAAGATGAGTGACACCTAAACATCATTTTCTCACACACTTTCTTACATCCAGTAAGAATTATTCCTGCTGACTTATACTGTAGATTATAAGAGTTCTGTCACCTCAGCTTCATTTCTTTTTGCTACACAGAGGCTTTAAAGCATACATTCTGAGTAAGATGCTAAATTGAATGTATGTTGCGTGCTTCTCTGCACTTAAATAATATTTTATCTTTGACAAGAACATGCTAAAGGATTTTGCTCAAGACTTAAATACTCTAAACAGCAAAAATGTGAGATTTTTGCTGAGTACCTTCTCCCTCCTAAGTGTCAAATACAGCATATCATGTACTGGGAGGGGTAGACTGAGAAGGAGGAAAATAATTATGCTGTGCAGCTTGAAAGGCTGCTACATGTCACAGCTAAAGACCTTTTTTTTTTTTTTAAGGATTTTTCCTAAGAAAAGTTGTTAAGCCTTGTACTCTTAGATAATTTTGTGAGACATATATTCCTGTGTCTTGAACTGCTGCATAGCCTTCTGCTATCTGTGGAGTTGAGGCATTGCCCTTCTGCCTCCTTGTGAAATATTCTTGTGAGCAAGGGCAGGGATGCCTGCATTGAAAAGCCAATTTCCTGGCTAATTCAGTAGGCCCTTCTGACCTTCCAGAAAGCCAGAAAATAGAAAGGGCTGCAAACATGCAGCAGAAGAAAGAAGGATGGAATGGCAAATACTTCTTAGGGTGTTGCACCCCTAAAAATTTAAAAGGCTGTAGTTATTTCATTGACTGACACAGGAGAAGCTCCATTTGCTCCCNAGACTACACAAACTGCTGGAAAAAAAAACAAAATGTGCATGTGTTTTCAGGACAACTCAAATTCTTGAAAATATCTTGTCTTTCTAGCACTTGGCCTTGCTAACAATTTCTGCTAAATTAATTGCTATGCAGGTAGCCAATTTTTTTTACCTTCTCTAATGCATATTTCTCCTTTAATGCACTGCTCCTGGTGAGTAGATATCACTGGGCTCCTGTCTCAGTCCAGTCATGCTGACAGTGGGCCCTTTATACACAGAATTTGAAAATATTATTTANAGGATTTTTCCTAAGAAAAGTTGTTAAGCCTTGTACTCTTAGATAATTTTGTGAGACATATATTCCTGTGTCTTGAACTGCTGCATAGCCTTCTGCTATCTGTGGAGTTGAGGCATTGCCCTTCTGCCTCCTTGTGAAATATTCTTGTGAGCAAGGGCAGGGATGCCTGCATTGAAAAGCCAATTTCCTGGCTAATTCAGTAGGCCCTTCTGACCTTCCAGAAAGCCAGAAAATAGAAAGGGCTGCAAACATGCAGCAGAAGAAAGAAGGATGGAATGGCAAATACTTCTTAGGGTGTTGCACCCCTAAAAATTTAAAAGGCTGTAGTTATTTCATTGACTGACACAGGAGAAGCTCCATTTGCTCCCACTCTGCATTTCAAGCTCTAGTTTACCTAGGGAAGAAACCCCAAAGAAAAGGCTGCCTCCTGTCTGCTCCTATCAACATTTTAAACCCCCAATCACTGACTTCAGTACCTTTTTCATGTGCTGGAAATGTGGCCAAGTCAGTCTGCCCAGCCTGCATGCAACACATATAAATGCTATCCTGACAAGTTTCTTCTCTTTATCAAATGTAAGGAATATAATCTAAACCTGTTGTAGGAGATACATGAAAGCCCTAAGGCTGGAAATGGGTAAACTAAACTACATCAAAAAGTTTTCAACCCAATTTCCAAAAGAAGTTTAAAGGCCGAAAGGCACAAATAGCACAAGAAGCCATCACCTGTTTTTAGGCAATGATTGGAACAAGAAGGAAACTTCTCCCACTGATGTCAAGGCTGTCATGTACAAAGAAATCTCATCATTCAAAGGCTTTGTAGAGCACCAAGCCAGCAAAGTTGTCCCTGTTCAAGTCTGTGGTCCTCCTGTATAAAATCTACAGCATTGAGCTAATTATATCTTTACAAGAGAAAGAGATAGATAAAAATTGCAACCTTTAATCACACAGAGCCTACTTCAACATTTCTAGTATCCTGAGTGAAAAAAAAAAAATTAAGGATCCCCAAAAGACCATAAATTTATAAACAGTACAAGTTGCATTTTGTCACAGATTAAGAAATTGGAGATTATAGAATCACATTTGCCCAAGAGGAGAGGTCATCCACATGGAATTTTGATCATGAAGATAAACATTGGCACAGTCCTGATGTTTTTGCATGGTCTAAATCCTGATTATCTCCATTCAGACCCAAAGTCTCGATAAGTTAAACTCCTTATGTATAGTAGCAAGAATGAATCTTCTCAGAAAAAAAAAATTAAAAAAACAGTGGCTCTTATGAGGGCTGATTTTCAAATGGCAAAATTATAGCCTATAAGTTGAAAGACAAACAGGACAATATTACTGAATGCCCCACTGGACACAAACCTTCTTGATGGCACTTCATCTCCAAATATCTAAGAACCAGACATGAAAGAGAAGATGGTTTTGTAAAAGACAAGAAGGTGACAGATATCTGTGTCAGAGTAGGAACAACTCTGCTTTCCCTCATTCTGAGAAGGGGCTGTGATGATTTGCAACCCACCCTGAAGATTTCCTCTCACTCCCATCCTGAAATGCAGTCCCAGACCAGCTGTAACCACTGTGCTAGCACAGAAAAAAGAAAAAAGGTAGAACTGCTAGAGAAAAGCTCCTTGAGAATTCAAGGAATTGTGTGCATGAGTTCTTCACACCCGAGGAGCTGCTGCCTCTTGACGGAAGGCAATTACACACTTCCTCACCTGGCAGCCTTCAGAAGGAGCTGGGAGTTAGGCAAGCAGCACTGGGCAGGAGAGCTAATTACAGTCAGCTCCCACACAGGGAAGGCTGCAGACAAGAGAGTTCCAGCTTGGAGCATCATCAGGGCAGGAGACACTCCTTAGCGCTGACCCTTACAGCAAGTCACCTCTAGTGCTCTTGTTCACTGCCGTTTTCAGCTGTTCCTGCGATTTTCTGTCCTTGGCAGTCAGATTTTTTTTTTTCCCCAGAGCTGGCTTATTACCAAGAATCACCCACAGATAACATCTTTATGCTGCACTCCTATGCCAAATTCTGTTCCTCTTATGATATGACAATTATTTATGCCTAATACACAGGTTTGAGTTGTGTCTTTTATCCACATATTCATGCCCATCAAATTATCAGGATATTTCCTTTGTAAAGAAACTTGAGCTCAATTAAGATCATTGGTAAGAAAAGTTCACTATAAAAACAACAATCGAAAACACATACCAAATAATGCCACACAAAGAGCAAACAGCCAATAGTTTCCCCCTCCAAAAAAGGAATCAAAGATGAACCTAGGTGACTTTATAATGGAATTAGCCTTGAATGGACTCCATAAATAAAAGTATTTCTTCACACAAATCCATACTACTCACAGCCTACCATTTCCAGCCCTCTTGCCTCCTCGTTTGTGATTCTGCTTCCCATTTTCTTACTGATAGATGCTCCAACAAAAATTATTCATCAACAAAAGTAAGTTCCACTTAGCAACAGTTTCCAGGTGAGATGTGCCATCCAAACTCACTGCAGAGGGTTTGCATTACTTTGACTGAAACAAAGGAACATCAAACCTATTAAAACACTTAATACAAAATCTGTTTAAAATGCAACCCTCTTTATCCTAGTAACTACCACTCTCTTAGAAAAAGTATTTGCTAGGAAGGCAAGCAGCAAAGTAAATTTGCATCACAGCAGGCAAGAGAATATATTTACTGAACAGCATTTGTCAGACAACCTGGGAAAAAGTACAGCTGTATGAGAAAGCTGCAGTTCAAATATCAGCTAAGCCTTGAAACAGGAGCACACCAGGTTAAAAAGTTCCCAGAGGATCCTAAACTACCTGAGTGCTTCCAAGAATTCCCATACCAACACAGGACAAATGTTTAAAATGGCAATATGGAAGGAGAAGAAGGAAACAGCTAGGGGTGGAAATGAGGAATTCAAGACTGAAGAGTTGGCAAGAAGAATCAAAGATCTTTATATAATCATATGAAAGAGGTATGTGGGATGAAGGGTGCCTTTTTCACCCTATCAGTCAGCTTTTGCATTTTTTATCTTCTGCTCAAACAATCCTAAACATCCTGAGCTCCAGCACTATAATATTACAGCATATATGATAAAAGATGGAGGCATAATCATTGCATGCAAATATAGGCAGGTAAAACTGACTGAATGCCAAGGGAAGATTTTGTGATTATTTTTAAAAACAGTTGTGACAATGGAAGAATGTAACTGCAATGACCACAGCAGAGAACCTCCTTACACCACTGTTCATGGTTAGAGTAGCATTGAAATCCAAATTATTTGCTATGATGAGGATTATTGCTGTTCACCCATCCCTGCACTGCTGCAGGACCTCCCTTATTTACACCAGACACAGAAAAAAGGGTTGGGATTACATATAAACCTGGGTACTACTGCAAACACCAAGCAGGCCATTAAGAATTCACCACAGAAATACAAGCCACAGTTCACATCTACCTTACCCACAGGCACCTCTTCTCCTGCCTCTTCCACACCCATTTCCCTTCTTTCCAGTCCCACTCATTCCTTAAAAAAAAAAAAAATCCTTATTTTTTTCAGGAAGAATTCTGTTAGCAGGAGGAACTCCACTATGAGGCTGGATTAGAGGAAGTAAAAATGAGATGAAGCTGAGTACAACAGATTCTCAAACACATTTTTAGGAGCTAATGGATGTAACAGCATCCATCGTGTAAATGTTTGGAACTCTCAGCTAACAGAGTGTGAGGTTTCCATTTAATCTGTGGTTAAGCATTGTAGCAGACAGGGTTGGCCATCAAACATTGTGCTCACAGAAGAGGAAGGAACCCAGAACTGCAGACAGGCAATGCTGGGGTGAATTCCCTTATTTCCCCATATGCACATTAAAACATTGCCTTACTGATGCTGGAATTGCTGTTCTTTCTTCAGCACATGCTAATACCAAATCTATCATATTGATAACACTTTTAGATAAAATCACAGGAATATCTAGCGTCTTAGTGTTCCCAGAATTGGAGGCATTAAGATCAAGCTCTTAAAAATTACAGGAATTGTCAAATTACTGACTTAATGCCTTGTTTTTTTTAGTTCCTCCTGTTAAACCTCCAACAGGTGACCTCCAAAATTTCTGTTTATAAGCAAAACCTTTTCTTAGGTCATTTGAATACAGAAAGAAAACACGTTACATGTTTGGTTGCAAAAATTACAGATTTTAGGGTCTTCAATATTACAGCATGACGTAAGAGACACCAGTGGATATTGTGACAAAAGAATAGAGACTGTACAGAATAGGCAGATTTGAAAAAAATCTCGTGGCATTTATAGACTTTTCAGAGTATTACCATCCATGAAAAACATAAAAGACAGCTTTCTTTTAATTTTGAACTTTCTTTTTGTTGATTTTTTCAAAAACTGTCTTTTTGTTGATTTTTCTTTTTGCCATTTATTTCAGTTTTGCTGCAATTTAGACGATAGCATGATTTTTTTTTACAGTAATATAAGTAAGTGTTCTTTGACAAGCTCAATTATATGCTTGGTAAGAGTTCTTCACAGTAGCACTTGAAATTCACTTTCATTCAAGACAAAAATGTCAAATTCATTTAATCACTGATACACTCAAAGAGGAAGTTCTTCTGTCTCCAGTTATTCTTTAATGAAATCACAGAGAAGTAGAAACACAGGAAAAGATATTTTGGTGTAACAGATGAAAATTTTTAATCAATATTAGTTCATATCTTCTACCTGCAAGAGGATCTTTATCCAACCTGAGGAAAAAATTGCTACATTCAACTTGGCTGCCGTGGTAACATGAAATGGTCCAATTTATTGCAGTTATCATAAATGCTATTAATCCTGGGGATAACGATGGGTGGCAATGAGCCATACTGAGGAGGATTATTTTCTTTAAAGTTTTGCTAAGGGATTTTGGGAAGAAGTAGAATAACCAGTACAGAAGATGATGGCTTAATAGGGACATGAAAAAAAATCAGTTAAAACTGAAGATCTAAGCAACTTTTTTGTCCATATTCCTATTCTGAATAGCACCAATCACTGAAAAGGTGAGGCACAAGTCTTCTTGCTTTTGGTAGAGAGTAGCAAGTTGAGATTTCAGTAATTTCTTTTGCTGCTTTAGTACAGCTGGAAACAGTTTTCTGAATCTGTAAGTAGTTTCAAGCACACTTTTACTTCCCATGAGAGCAAAATGAGACCTTTAACTATTCTATCTTTTCTTTTTCCTCTTAAACATTTAAAGAAAGAACATGCTGGTTTATATACCCTCTCCCTCCATACTAGAGGATTTGACCACATGTCCAGATATTTGAGAACTACAAATCATACTGGTAGAAAGGTCTCTAGAGTCCAACCTTCAGCTCAAAGCAAGACAAACTTCAAATTCAAACCAAATGGCTGAGTTTCATCCATTCAAGTTTTCAATACCTCCACATTTGGAGGTACAACAGCCTCCCTGGACATCTGCTGCAGTATTAGGCTTCTCTGACAGCAAATCCACCCCCTTTTCCCCCCAACTCCTGTTATTTTCCGTTAGAATTTGTCCTTTCATGGCTTATGGCTGTTGCCCCTTGTCCTCTTGCTGTGCCCTGCCAAGGGGAGCTCACATCACCATCTCTCTAATGCCCCTCAAGTACCTGAGCACAGCATCCAGAACTTCTCCAAATCCTTCCTTCTCCAGGGTGACTAAATCCAGGATCAGAGCCCTGAAGGCACTGACAAGCCTTACAAAGCTCTCACAAGCAATTGCTGACCAGTAGCAGTCTGAGGTATCTTATTGATCTAAACAAAAATTTAAGAAACTCTTCAATATTCAATAAACTCTTTTATTCTTACTGTACAGTGTTTCCATGCTATATGGAAAGGAGGTGTCATCATAAGAAAAATCACTGCAAGATAATTTTCCAACACAATCATTATTAGGAGCCAAGACTTGTTTCATGCTGTACTGTTAAAGCTGGGGGTGATGCAGATTGCAGGAAGAATTTATACCTTCTGTTGATATGATAGTCCAGAGTAATAGAAATGCATACATCAAAATTTGTAGGATCAGCTGAGGCACTTATTAGGTGGATCCTAAAAAGTGTCCTACTGATGTCCAGGGACTGAGCTCACCTCTGAGTATTTCAGGTCTGCAGAATTTACCAGGAGAGCTACTAATTTCCAGATGTGTGACCACGTGGAAGATTTTCTAATCAGGCCTTGAGGATCATTGTCTCACTCCACACTTCTATATCCTCATTTATGGCTCAATTAACAACTTGTTATAAGTTTCCAACCTCCTACTTTTCAACGTGTTTTTACCTTTGATGTGCAATCCACGGGGAACCTCCTTATCTTGAAGCCCCTGGCTGATGAAACGTTTTTGTTGCTTTTTTTTCCTCTTTTTTGCTTGTCTACAAGCAAATTGTCTTTTGCCCCACAGGTATGACAACTGAACAACAGTAATATAGGCAGCAGTATATAATTTTAAAAAGGCATCTCAAAAGAAGGGAAATAATTTAAAATTAATTCCTTAGTCTTGTCCTGTGGATGACTGAAGTACAAGGTAAGTGGAAGATGCCTCACAGTCACTAATTAAGTGTAAGAAGCTTCTGAAGTGTAATATGCATGGATTTCTACAGAATTATGCAGAGTTGGCATGTGTTGTTCAGTAAAAAAAAAAAAAAATAAAATCACACTTATTAATGCATTTGGATATAAGGTTAATTGTACACTGGCAAAGGGTAAGTCTCACTTTGCAAGTGATTTTGTAGGGCCTTGGAACACTTGCTCTCTGAAATGAGTGTAAAGAAAATTACTTTCCCTAACAAATACATTTGTACAGAAACCCTATTGAAGCAATTAAAAGCATCATACTGTTTGGAAAAGGACATTCTTGTGTTAATTCTTTGGAATAGTGAGCAACCATATACATGACAAAACCAAACATTATTCTAATCCTGGCAAAATAAATCATAAAAATGAAACTTCAAAAAGCCAGTATGAGAAAAACAGAAGATTCCTCTGGGCTGTATTTTAACTTCTCATTAAACAGGAGATTTTTTTCTTTTTTATTTTTTTTTAACAAATCATATTCCACAATTCCAATGCAAATAGAAATTTGTAGGGGGCAGTCAGAATTAAAAGATTTAACAAAGGTTTTTAATACAGATTTATTTTTTTTTTTTATTGCAAATACATCTTATTAACAGAAGATTTCACAAAGGTTAATTGTTGCCATAAAAAGGTGATAATTAAACATTTCTTATTCAGCTTACTTAGAGAAATACATCTCTATTCAGGAATATAATCAATCATATTCTTAAGATAAAAGGGGAACTTCCCAGCATGCACTTTTACAGGAGAACATCTATCACTTAAACCTCCTAGAGAATTAATGATAGAAACATTTCTACTATCCTCATATTACTTAACACTACAGATGACTTGAAATGGTAGGAAATCCTCATTAACATTTATTTTTGCCTAACTTGAATCAGAGAATTTCTTTTTCAGACACCTGGAATAAAATGAAGCCAAAGAATAAAGGGGTGGGCAGCAGCTTCCTCTTCACCCTCGACATCCATGGTGGATGGAGAGGAATGGTAAATTAGGAGACACTGAAGAGGTTTGGATTACAAATGCCAGAACAACCAATACCAGAATGTCTGATATAAAAGAGATTAGGGAATTTTCCTTGGAATTGGACAGCAGTAATTCAAATGTGCTTACAGAAGAAGGCACTGAGCTACAATATTCCTCACTATTCCTTACTGAATATATCGTAAAACTTGATCTTCTGGTGAAGACTTCTTTCCTAATTAGCCATTTGATAAACAGAATCCTTAATTAAATGCCAGTTTTGCTTTACCTAGAGCCTTTGCTTTTCTGATGATAAGACTGGTAGTTTGAACTACAACATTTATAAACCTGCACATAAAAATAAATCAGACATAAAGATACCTTGTTTTATCATTAGATTGGGCAAGACTATTTCTTCTCATTCTTCTATAACTAACAGATCAAATCATTGAGGCTGGTGCTATCTATATCATATTTCTTTCCAAAGTTGAATTTTGGGGTAAAACGAGGGTTTTTTCTCCTCGCCTTGAGTGGTGTGGGGTTTATCTTTTTACAGAAGTCAGCCATTTCAGGAAGAAAATCAGAATAAAAGAGTTCCAATTCTTTTAGAAAGGACAAAACATTCCCTAATTTAAACACTCTGATATGTACTTTAAAGGCACTGAAGGATAGGTAGAAAGAGTGTGTCCCTGATGTTGGAAACACATAATTTTATCTGTTCAAACTTAGCAAGTTAAATAAATGACTTTCAAAACTCTGGGGTCATAAGTAGTCAGCAGACACCATGACAAAAGCAGCTCATTTCCAGGAGCCATCAGCAGCATTAGACAAGCTCCAGCTCTCTGGGGAAGCTGAAGGCTGAACTTTCCACACCCACCACTCTCCTGCAGTGCAGGGAGCAGAGCCACAAGGGATAGGCAGCAATTTCTCCTTCACAGATGCATAAAGAGGTGCAGGAACACAATTGCCATTTAACATCCTCGACCAGCCTGCCACTTCTGAACCCCCCAAAAAGGTGTGGAAATGAGGGTGTGTTACTTTAACAAAAGGCAAGAGGGATGGCAAAGCAGACAGATGGAGAAGGACTTAAGCCATGCTGGTGACAAAGCCAGCTCTGGCTGGACAAGGACACAGAGCATGGCTCAGGTGGCTGGTTTTGGTTATTTTTCAGACAGCCTTCATTAAATGAGTATTCTCCAGTCTGAAAAGTATTTCAGAAAGTATTTCACTTTTTGTGGGAGGGAAATAGTAAATGAACATATTAACGAAATGTATACAATGTGTGGGAAATGCATTACAATGTGTGTAATTTTTCTTCCTAATAAATTTTCAGCCCCTCTTTTTTTGGGCCTAAACCATTCATTGACAATCTGAGCAAGCTTAGTATTTTGCTCCTGGATATATATTATTGTCAGCAAATCCTTTAAAAATTAAAATTGCGTAATCCATAAATTCTATAAATTAATCTGGTTCTCCTTGCAGAACAACTGCAATGCTGCATTTCTTTTTTGGACAGTGTTTAACTCCATTTACAAATTCTGTAAAGAGTGAAGGCATCGCCCCAGGGGTAACAAAATCGTGTAGGTGAGATTAATTCAGTAATTTATCTTCACATCAGTGGGTTTCTACCCAGCCAAAAGATGAATAAGTAATAAACCCTTTATAAATGCCTAGAGTTACATTAGATATGTATTATTTCTTAGGAATTAAACCAATTTTGAAATTTTGTTATCAAAGACAAACATCAATCCCAAAAATTATTCAGACAAAGCCCTTCTTGTTTCTATTTGTTCAAGTTCAGTATCTAAAACAGAGCTTTAAGAGAGAAAAGTATATTTGGATTATTTGAATATACATAAAACTGTAAAACTGTTTCCCATAAGAAATTTTCCAGACTTGAATATCCTCTCTCCTTTCTCCTGAAGTTTCAAATAAATCACACGCTATGCAGTGCTTAAGTTGTACAGTGCAAGAAGATACCAATGACTTCCATAAAAACACCATTTCCCCCTCCACTAATCAATACAAGTCCCCATCAAGTGCACTACATTCTCCATTAAGCAATTATTCTGCACATTGCACATTCACTCCTTCAAGGGTCCTCTAACCTTCGTGCTCTCAAATGGAGTCAAACTGGCTTTAAATCGCTAAGTGTGCTGTTCCCCGAGAAATGAAGCTCATCCAGGGGATCTGGTGTGCTGGAATTATTGAGCAGCATCACTGAGCAACTCACCCTGCATCACTCCTTTAATTTATATGCTGTGATTTGGACATGAACCAATTGCAAATTTCTGGGCAACCCATTTGCCAATACTCTTGAGGATCACAGAATAATCTCGTTATAAAGAGCCTTAGAAGCAAAATCTACTGCATGCACTTCAGGGTAAGTTTTCCTTCTGCCTCAGACCTGCCTATTTGTTTTCTTAACATTGCTCAAGCTCTGCTTGTTTTCATGCAACAATTTCTAGACTTTCCATGTGCCTGACAATAAGCTTTACTGGTTTTGTGACATTGCAGATCGCTTCAGGCTTTACAAAGGTATCTTCATGAATTTTATTTTCCACATCTACTCTTTTTCCTTTATTTTACTACTCAAAATTTGACAAGCAGCTGAAAGTTTCAAGGATTAGAGGCCTTTTTTTTTGTGTATGAGTATTAAATAAAGCATGATAATAGACTGAAAGTGCTATATGTACAACAATTTCAGTTTTGCTAATATTGAAATATTTATCTGTAAAGTTTGTTATCACATGCAAAAACTCATTAACAATCTCTTCAAAGGCCTTCAGTGCTCTCTTCTTGTTGCAGCTAAAAATACCAAAAGATGTGATGCACATTTAATTTGCCTTTTAATTAAGCAAGAAATTCAGGCTAGAAAACTCACCTGCACAAGCATAGCTGCCTGTTACACCTTGGCTCTAATTTGCTAAGCTGGTACTGGGGAAATGCTCTTCCAGACTGTGGTGTACAAGGAAACATCATTTTTGGAAACCTGGATGGGCTCCCCGAATGCCAAAGGGTTTAAAAAAGAGGTGGGGAGGAGAAGGAAAACTTGAAGTGATTCACTTAAAATTATGATAAAGGAAATGTCTGATACTCTGGAGAGAATCATTGTGGGTACCATTGCAGAAATTTAAAAAGTTATAGCTTACTAATCTTTTTTAACTCCCCACTGCTAATCTCTGCCAGGGGTTTCCAAAAAAGCTCCACATTGCTTCATTTAGAACCTGATGGGCTCACTAGGGCCTGAGCCACCCCTCTGACCTTGAGCTGTCACAGACTTGCATTCACAAAGTCCCCTGCCCATGGGATTCGTGTCAGCTATCATCCTAGCTCAATGGCTACACTAAATCTGTAGATCTGTTTCTCTCTCATTAAGATCAAATGGGTCTGACACACCCCATTCTCAAGAACTGAAGTAGGCCTAAAAAACGAATAAGAGTAAAAACGAAATCTATGTTCCATATTTCCCTACCTTCCTTCTCCCCTTCTCTTTAGATATTTATGCCATTCCAGTTATTTCAGACATGGCCACCTGGTGGTCTTCTAACTATCAAGAAAAAGAATGAAATAGCTGAGGTTGTCAAGAGACCAGTAATGAGCTGATATTCAGGCAATGCACCATAAAGGATTTGTCCCATGACAGGCTTCTTGGTGCCAAAGCTGTCAATTGTTGAAGACAAATTCTTCCAAACAAAAGATGGACATGATTTGTCTTGATATTCAGTTATGTTCCATTTTAGTCCTTCTGAAAACAAGAATATTCAAGAACATAGGCTATGCAAAAATGTTTTTCTGTTTCATCTGCCATCTCTCTCTTCACACTGTTCTAGCAAGGCTAATTGCACTCTCAGATATATTACTTTTCCTTTTTGGTACTATAGATAGCTAAACCACTTACAGACCAGTAATAGAGTCCAGTCTACTATTCCTTATTTAGTTTCATAAAACACATCTTGTGCATCATTTATTTCATAATAATCTGTTTTATTTATGCAAGAATGCTTCATTGAGATTCAAAACAAGTGGGTTAACAAAGCTTCAAGAACACATTGGCATTCACAAGGCTGTAATTTTATCTCAGTCTTCCTTTCAATTAAATATTATTGGCAAAAGTCCAAGGTAGAGATCCACAGATCAATAAGAGCCAGGTCCTGCTTGCTTCGCTCTCCAGCAGACACTGCCTAATGGAATTAATGAAATTATTTAACCAAGAACAGTGGATGTTAATCTGCTATAAGGTATAGAGTCAAGACATGCCTCTGCCCTGGTTTTTAGTCACATTACAGGTCTTTATTGCATCAATGGGTACTGCAGCAGCCATCAGAAAATTGTCTGCTTAAAGCATTTCAGAGTCCTGTTATAAAATACAGCAGCCTTCAGCCATAAATTATAAAAGGCATCTAAAAATCATAAACATTTTTGGCAAAACAATTCAACCAAATAGTACCATAAGTATAATTTTGCATCTCAAATTAATAACCTGTCATGCCTCACTTTTCCTTTACAAAACTGACTTCAATTTTGCAGAAGAGGCAAACAGTCTTGCTGCAAATTTCAGTTCAGAAAAGGACTTTCAAGTAAGTACTAAACACAAGGTTTGGTTTACTGACTATTTTTACTCAGCAGCAAATAGCCTCTCAAGGTTTAGGGTGTGCTCAAGCCCTGCAGGAGTCAATAAAGCATAAGCTGAGTACATTCTAGTGTAGTTAGGATGGATGCATCTGTATCAGAAACAGTTTAACTGTTTTCTCATTGTATAAAAAGTCACCTTCCTAGTCACTCTTTTCTTTGCTGAAGAAAGATGGTTTTCTATCACAGATAATTATTCAGCTAATAATAAGGAATTACCTAATACACGTTGCCAATTTCAATACAAGAAGCCCTGTGCTACTGGACCATCCATCACCTTAAACTCTTTAAACCTTGGATTTTTCTGCAGCCGTTGTTACCTGTTTGCACATGCCATTTGTATAAAGAATTTGCCATCAAGAAGAACAAATTACCTCTTTGAATAATGCTTTATTGACTCATCTGTTCAAGAGGCTTTTCCTTCACTAACGAGAGAGGTTATTCATGGGTTTCCAGATGTCTCTTCAGCAGTTACGGGAACTTCTGTCCTTGGCCACCGAGAAATCTTAAAATAATAAAGTTTGGCATCTACTTTTTGAAGAGAGGTTTACATTAAGTGGCTAACCAGAAATATGCTGTCAAGGCCTGAGTGGATGCTGGGCTCTTCAGAGTTTCATTTAATTAAACAGTTTTTCTCAGCCTTCTCTCTCATACAGATAAAAAATTAACTCCTGGACTTCCTGAACACATTCTGTGCAATAATCAATATACTACCATATAATTATTTTTGTGGTATTTTTCTCTACAAGCAGTTGTCTTCAAAAAACACCCCAAGTTTTCTAAAGCCCATTAGCTTGCAAAAACCTTCTGACTTTAAACTGAGTCTCAGTGGAATGTAGAAGGAAAAATACTGAGTTTCCAATCTGCTCTTGCAGGTCTCCTCTGTTTGTGGGTATGGGAAGTGGACAATGCAAAGGTGAGGGGGCCAGATTAAGAAAATAATTTTTTGAACACTATATATTTTGGCTTAAAAAAATAATTATTGACTTGGTCCCATTTTCTTCTCCACCAATGAAATGACGCTCTCAGGAAGCAGCAACTTCCCCTGCCCTGTTCCATACAGAACAGACAGTGATGTCTGGAGTTTTTCTTTGCAAGTGACTGAACAATTATCAGCACGTAGAAGACAATCCTGTCATCAGCTGCTGTAGAGCCTCACTTGCAAGCTGTTGGATTTCATTTGTAAAGTCCTTTCCATGACAAAACCCATTTGAGATTAGAAAGTTAAATCTCTCAGAACTAACAACATGATGTGATATCAACTCTTCTGATAAAACAACTTTGTGATTGCCATTCCCTCCTCCACTTTATACTTATCAAATCCCTTGGGTGTTTTTAGTCACTAAGTTTCATTTTACATAGAAATAAAATTCCTCTGAATGTCATTGTCAAAACTCCAGATATTTTCCTACTGCATATACTTGAAGATGTTTGGGTAGATCTATGATCTTCTCAAGAGGAAATAGCTATATTTGTATTACAGAACAGCACTCATTTACAGTTTAGAGCTTGTGCAGCATGCAAAAGATTTAAAATTGGTTCATTGGAACATAAGACCCACAAGCTGACAATAAGATATTCTGAAGACTACACTACTGAGCATGAAAATACATAAATTCATGAGTAGAATTATTCTCAGTGTTCATAATGAATATTTTGCCTCCTTTTCCTGACCTGATTCAATTGCAATCTCAGCATTACTCTTCCTGGTTTAAGCACACACATCAAGACATAAGAGCGGATATAGATCTTTTTATCCTTCTTTCTGATCCATTTATCACGCTTGTTATAAAAGAAAGCTTTTTCACTTCAGCTTCTAGCTTGCTCCTCTTGCCAGAATTGCCAGTACTTACTATCTGTCTTTACTAGCTTACTACAGTCCCACTGACTCCAGACTCCCCAGGGATGCAGGAAAAATCTGGTGGTGGCAGTAGTACCAGCAGGGAACAAAGTTATAGTGTGCTCATTTCAAAGACCAAAAA